>PVHY01001066.1:0-176779 GCA_004024945.1 Uropsilus gracilis | reverse complement strand
ATCATTCTAGCAGAAACGAGCCAGATGGAAAGGGACAGAAACCAAATGGTTTCACTAATATATGGTCAACCAAATGAAACTGCACAAGAGGAGAATGGGGACCAGCTGGAGCGGGTGGGAGGGGGAGGTGGTGGGTGACCCCCAGGGATTGAAATGATGTGAAATATAGATAAATAAATTAAAAAAAAAAAATTAAAAAGCAAAAAAAAAAAAATAAAATAAAATAAAAATGGTACCCTTATTTTGGAAGACAATTTGACAGGTTTTTACAAAACTAATCATCATTCAGTAAAGCAATTATTCTCCTAAGTACTTACTTCAATCTAGGTACTTACTTCAATGAGATAAAAATGAATGTCAACAAAAAAAACCTTCATGTAAGTGCTTATAGCAACTTTATTTATAATTGCCCAAACTTAGAAGCAACCAAGATATACTTTTATGATTGAGAAGATAAACAACCTATAATAATCTCTGCCACAGAACATTTTTGAGTGATAAAAACAATTGAGTCCTCAAGTTACACACATAAAAAAGTCATAGAGGAATTTTATATTCCTTTTATTAAGTAAAAAAGACAGTCTGAAAAGGCAATAGACTGTATGATCTCAACTTCGTGACATTCTGGGAAAGGTAAAAACTACAGATACAAGTGAAAAAGATCACTGATTACTAGAGACTCAGAGGGTGGGGTAGAGGGATGAATAGGTGGAGTGCAGGGCATTTGTAGAGCTGTGAAGCTATTCTGTAGAATAGTGTCATGAAAATACATTCTATGCATTTCAAAACCCACAGAAAGTACAAGGAAAAGAAGGAACTTTATTGCAAACTATGAACTTTACCTAAATAATAATATGTCAATATTAGTTCATCAATTATAACAAATATATCCTAGGAAAGCAAGATGTCAGTAATGGGAGATATTGGGTATGCTAAAGAGATACATGAAAGGTACATGATAATTCACACTAAGTTTTTTCTGCACATACAAAGTTGTTCTAAAAAATAAAATCTATTTAGAAAGCATTAACTTAAAAAATAGTGACTTCAATTGGGTTTGACTTGGGTGACTATTTGAAATGATGATAAACACCTGGCTAAAGCTCTGGTGACCTATGTTTGCAACATGACAAGAAAAGGATTCTGGTTAAATGTTCTATTCCAGGTTTAAAAAAAAAAAAAACAAGGAATTTCAATTTCTGAAAGACTTGATTTTTAAGCAAGCCAGATTTTAATTTGTGCTCAAATCCTTATAGTCACCTGACAATGGCAACTTGTGAGTCTCAGTAAAAAAAAAATTCCTCTCTGTAAAACAGACATAATGGTATGGCAGCCAACTTTCTAAGTTTCTACTTAATGTAAGGATTAAGAGAGAGATGTATGTAAAAGATACCAGTGAACAGCTTTTGCTAGAGAAACTTGAGAAACGATTCTAAGAACCATCATTATATATTCTACCTTGGCTTATACACTTATTAAAATTAAGAATCCTGATGTCTATTAAACATTCTCCCAGTGACACTCAACTTTACTGAAGCATAGGAAGTAACTGGGAACCGTAATAGTTCTAAGAAATGGAATAAAATGAGGGTAACATAAATAAAAAGGAGTTACCTACTGGCTTTTCCCAATTAATTAGCATACACACATTCAATTATTCATACCTTAGGGAACTCATTTAGGCAATCAGGTATCCCATAAATATTCATCTTATTTACCTTCACAGTCTCTGTCATTAGGATTGGAAATTGGCAGTGTTTTCTCAATATATTTCACAACTGGTTGCTTTGAAAAAAATTACCTGGGATTAAATTCGTATGTCATTAATGGTGAAAACGACCTGCCATATGAATGCAGAATTCACAAAGGGATGCAGTTGTCATCTCCCAACCCAGGCTTCCACCTCCACTTGGAAGACCCGGGTAGGGCGGCCCCGGGGACTGTAGAGGTGCCGTGCTGGTGTTGGCCACTAGCATGTGCTCTTGAACAGTTTTTCATGGCAGTCAGGCCCTGGGCCCGTGGCAATGGAGAAGCTGCACCTCTGGTTCTAATTTGTGGAAGAGGCAGAAAGAATGTGATTTATATGTGTGAAAGCAGTGTGCCACCAACACAGACGTGAACTCATAGAAGTGGGCTTTTAAGATACCAAGAATGACCTGAACAGCTTTTGCAAAGGGCCAGGTGCCAGGATGGCCAACAAAATTGTGGGACCACATACAAACCAAAGATTTGTTCAAAAATTTAGAATTTCGAGACAGCAACAGCAGGGCTTTCCTGAGCATGGTCACTGGACCAACCACACTGATTACCTTCTCCCTATCTGTCTGGCTTCAGGTAATGAAGTGGGAATAACTGACCCCCCAGCTTTGCAGGGTAGCCACTATTTCTTGCACACTTATTAGAGCTAGGCTCTGATCTTGTCTTTAACTTTCAGATTGCACTGCAACATAGAAACTGTCTCCATTTCACAGGTATAGAGACTGAGTTTTAGTGAACACAAGGGACCTGCACAAGTGACTGAATAATGGTAGAAACTCAGGTTCATCTGCTTGATCCAAAGCTATATATGCTTTTCCTGTGATTGGGTTTGAGTTGGAACTTAGGAATGTCTGAAATGGAGCAGGAACTGTTTGGGGGTAACTTTTCACTTTTTGATAATTTCATTTACATTGACAGATTTTCCAACACTTAGCCTCCCCCACCAGGCCTTTCTTCCAGCAATAGGAAACTGCCAAAAAAAAATGTTTTTACAGAGCAAATCACAAGTGTTGCTTCCAAGCCTTGCCCTCCAGCCTCCAGACAAAAGCGCTTTTCACTATGTCAAAGGAATACAGTTAGCTGAACACTATAAACTAGCAGAATGATTTAGTTTCCAAAGAGGAGCCTAGTCTAAACTTTTTTGATCCATGTTTGAAATAAATCAATATGGTACAGGATGGGTCATGAAAGACCCTTTGAGAAGGGAAAGGTCTTCAGAATATTGAGCATTCTGAATATAGAGCAGAACCAAGACTCACTTACCCACTCACAAATTGTGTAAAAAACCAGGGCCGGGTTGGGGGAGCATATCACGGAATGGCCTGGTGAAAATCTTTTCTTGTTTAATGGTAGGGAAACAATTCTAGAATGTCCCCACCTTCGGAAAGGAAGGCTCCTTTTGTCTGAAGCTTAGCAAATCTACTCTGGTTGCCATGAAGACAGAATCAGATCCAAGGACCTTTTTAGGCTGTGCTCCTCTTGGAAACCACAGCCCCCTTGCAGCACACAAACAGCATGAGTGGCCCAGCTTTCCCAAAGCTCTGCTGCTCATTAGAGCCATCAGTTAACCCCCTGCCCCTGCCCATTGCCTACTTATTGTAATTAATTTTATGGCCCCTTTAAAAAAAGAGAGTGCAAAGAAAAGGGAAACCTCTACATTTTATGCTACATTGCACAAGCAATTGAAAGTTGCAGGGAAAGAAGGAAAAAAAAAAAAAACCAAGGACCAAATGTTTAGCAGGCTTTTCTTCTATTTTAAATGAGCAACCTATTTAAATCAATTATCAGCTCAAAATGAGCAGGCTGATCTAATTAGTCTTGGCCCCTGGTGGGTTAATGAATGAAAGGGAGGTGCTGGGTGGATGTGGGCTTTCTCTGGAGTCCTAGGAACTGACCACACGAATACAGACCCTCTACTGGGTTGCTAAGTCTTATCAGGCAGAATTATAGAAAGAAATAAAGAGAGACCCAAAAAGAGAGCTAGAGGAATGGGGCAGTTATTAGTTCCATGGACAGGATGACTAAGCATTGCGTGGCACTTTTTCAGTCTAATGTTTCACCACGCTGTGAACATTACCGTTTGATAAGTAGTTCAGAATTGTAAATAAATCAATTTTTGTTTTCTTTCAGCATGTTTGAAATGGAACAATGTATTGACTATGGAAGAAAACATACTGTCCGTGATGACAGCTCAAGTTTTGCATCTTGGCACATGCAGCCTCCTCCTGCTTCCACCCCCATCATGTCTTACCCTTTATTTAATCACAGTGGCCTCTGGATATTAATATATGGTTAATTAAGGAACTAATATAAGAATCAGGACTGGGAAATATAATGAACAATAAGTGTGTGAGTGTTTGGGCTGGAAGGTCTCCAGTTTCCCAGGATTTTTTTTTTAATACATCTTTTCACGTATTCCTCTGTGCAAGGAAGTAGATATTTGCTTTTTGGGTTATGACATTTCTTACCCCAAATGTTAACTCTCTGGTAAATGTTACAAGTGTTTACGATTTGGGAATTTGATGTCTGTTACTTTTTGGGTTACTCCTTGCTAATGGAAATTATATGGGCCTGAGGTCAGACAGACCAGCTCCCTGCACTGTACGTGACTTAGGTAACTTTCCTGCTGTCTCTGAGCCCCAACTGGCTTGTCTTCAACATGGAGACAGCTTGCTGGTTGTTCTGAGAATTAGGTGATGTTTAATGGCTTCTCTATGTGCCCTGTTTCTCTCTTGACCCAGAAGAATGTGCCTAAGGATGTTTTGACCAAAGACAGAGGTGGCGTTGTATTTTTCAAAATAATGCAATAGGATGTGAATTTTTCTGCTTGATTTTTACTTGAATGACATCACTTTTTAAGACCCTAATTTAGGAAATGAAAAAATAATATTGAAACTCTTACCTCCCACCGAGGGTAGGAAGGAACAAGGAGACACCATACAAGCTCCAATTATTTCATGGCTGTGGTCAACAGGTCTTTTGTCAATGAAAAATTGAAGAGCCACCATTGCCATTGTTGTTACTGGTGGGACAAGTCATCATGGGTAAGGTGGGAGTGGAGTAGATTCAGGCTGCCCAAACCAAGCCTGTCCCAGAGGCAGAAGATCTTGAGGATTCCATGCAAGTCATACCACTAAGTTTGGAAGAGCCAATCTCCGTAACTCCTCTACCCAGGCCTCCTCCCTGCACCAGACTTGTTTCGTGAGTGTCAAAGAGAGTTGGGAAATACTGGGTCATCTTTGAGCTGCAAATTAGTACATTGACTTCTGTGGCAAGATACTTTTTTGCTGCAGAGAGTGATGTCTTTGAAGTCATTTCTAAGAACTCAATCTTTTATTAATGAAATGACAAGAAAAACTGAGCTTTCCAGAATCATAATCCCCTTGTTTTATTATCCTGGAAAGATCACGGTTCTTTGCACCAAGCACCCAATCTCAACAAGGAGACAAATACTATTCACTGTGCCATCCATTGTTTTAGACTGGGAACTACAAAATGCCTTGATGGAGATGAAAGTGGTAAATTTTGAAAGATGAGTGAAAACTACAGAATCTCATGTGAATTGGATTTTGGCTTTGTAGGGCAAAGAGTGGGCGTGGGAGCATTCAGGAGTACACATAAAGGAATGCTGGAAATAATTTGCTATATTTAGAGATACAGAAAGACATAGAAAAAAATGGGAAGCAGAATCCTTTGCGGTCAGGGAATGCAAACTTTGTAGTACATCATAGTTTCAACATGGTTTCTTACAAGGATTTATTCAATTAACCTCTTGCCTGTAACCCCCATCTTTAAATGTGTAGAATCTGAGAACAACAATTATAACTTTGCTAACGAGAAGCTGGGTAAGTATTAAGTGTTTAAAAATTCCACTATTGGAGCCTAGTAATTTTTAAACATATAATTACCTCTTTTATTATACTTTGATTAGATTAAAATTAATGCATTATTAAGTCATGATATGTTCAACCATCTAGACCCCTGTATAGACACAGATAGCAATTCCTTTTTTTCCCCTTCCTCAGGTCTAAGTTAATTAAATTCCTTTTAATTATAATTTACTAAAAAGCTTCACTTTTGCCACTATTATGTCTTTTGAACTTTGAAATTTGAAAAAAAAGGACCTTAAAATGGTCTTTTACAGGAGAAATGAACTGTCAGCGAATTCAGGCAAAATTAATTATTTCAGCTTGATAAACCTTTTCATCTATTTGACTCCTTATACAGAAAAGCCAATTAATAATGTCAAACATGCTTTGCCTCCAGGGACCTGCAAGTTCTAATGAGTCTGTTTACTGTGGAGTGGCTAGCAGAATGAGCTTCATGTAGAAATTTTCTAATCGCGCCACACCTGTCAAGCTCAGTCTCATTATCTGTGTACCAAGGGCAAACCTCATTTTGTCAGTAGTGGTTTTCGAAGAACTAACAGATGCCTGGGGGAACATACAGGACTGTCCGCCAGTAGACGAGTCACTTAATTACCAATCAGAGCAGCCAGGGTGAATGCCTAATGCTCCTTAGTACCGACCTTCTCTATCCCAACACCGCGTGCCCATCTTATCACATACCCAGAGACTGGCTCTTCCCCACGCGAGTTCTCATCCACCAAGACCCTTTCTCCTGGTTGCTCAGAGGTGATGATTAATGAGGTGCCTCTGGAAACAGTGATTAATCAAATGTGTATTGTAACCACAATTGGGCCAATCTGGGGGCTCAGACTCCACCTGCCTGAGACCTGATAATTGTTCAGTTGGTGGGTGTGATACTGATAGTAGACAGTTTTGACACAACGACCCCCAAGCGAGACCATATATCCCCTTCTACCACCCACATGCCTCTTTTAAGTTCAAGAATTCCAGGTATTTGACCAGGAAGGGACCCAGCCTTCTGGAAAGTGTGCATTTTTCCTGGCTGTGTTGGCAAACTTTGATGTACCTAAGAATTACTGAGGATCTTGTTTGGACACCAGTTTCTGATCCCCAGTGGGTCCTGGTCTGAGGGTCTATCCATTTCACTAGACACAGGAGTGTGAGCCACATACTAAGGCCAGGATTGAAGCTAGTCATCTTGGGCTCACTCTTAGTCTTTCTGAAACTAAGATTTCAATTCTGTAAAATATTACGGAAGGTTTGGTACCTTCTTATTGCTGTTAGATGAACAGGTGAGATCCTTTGTGTGCATCCCTGAGAACTAGACACTGCCAAACCTCTAATCTTCCTTGCCCCCTTGCCTCAGTCCTATCTTTGTGGCCCCTCATTGTGAGCACATCTAGTCTAAGCTGAGTGGTCCCACCCTTTACTAGCCATGTCTTCCCACTTTTCTCCCAAGAGTGCCCGAGCACTGACTCTGGCAGTGTGCTATGCTTTCCTTGACTTCCCTCCTTCAACTCTTGAATAACAAAATTTTTTCTTTTGCCTTGTGTTTCCCTGTACCCTTGTTGAGCTCATTGAGACCTGTATTACTCTGTATTGTCATGAGTTCTTTCCTCATTTACCTCTATCACTAGATTAGGAGATCACTGAGGGAAGTTTTTTTTTTTTTTTTGGTTTGCTGTTCCTACTCCCCAACTGTATCCAGAATTTGCCTTCTTTTTTATGAATTCCACTTCTTCTACCTTAATCACAGAGCTCATAGTTTCTGGGATACTGCAACAGCCCCCTCTCTACTGGTTAATCTGGCTTTACTATACTTCATCCTTAATAATATCACCAGAATCATTATGCCATATTGAACATACTACTGCCTGCTCCTGATGCTTATACTCGCCACTTTACTCATGCCCAAAAGGAATCACAGTGATGGCCAACTCTGAATTCTAAAGAAGGACATACTTTTCAGTCTCCTCTTGGTAGAGAATGAGTCTTATCTAGATCCAGATCCACACATCTCCAGGGAACTTTATAATATTGGCTATACACCAGAAGTACTGATATTTGAAAAGCAGACTAGAGTAGTGTACTCAAAGAGTCCAGAATTCACACTTGAAGTCTGCCATTGATGAACAACCCACCTATTCTTGTTCTGGTTCTGTTTCCTCTTCCATAAAATTGATGGATCATATCCAATTCTCCTATCACTGTGAAGACTAGATGTAATATTTAACTACTGGTTTACCTTTATTGCTATTTATTAAGATTATCCGTGAAAGGGTTTTGAGGTGAGCTGTGTATTAGCTACATGTGAGGCATTGATAGTATGACTGTGTGAGTCATTCACAAATATTTTCTTCTTTCCTGAGTTGCACGTTGTCAGTGTGGTACTTATGGTCTAAAATAAATCATATGGTTTACATAAAATCAAGCAGTGGGCTTTGAGGAAATCAAACATAGTTAACTTCTTTCATTAGCTTTATTTCCCCAGGAAAACTGTGTTTCTGGGGAAATCTCAAAGGATATCTGATTCAACCAGACCCGTCTATTTTCTTAGCCCAGGGAGCAAAGAAAAAGCCAGAAAATGGAGCCTGATGAATTCTGTCAACACTCCACTAGATTGCTTTCCATGCTGCCTGCCTGTTAGATGTTGGGCAGCGAGGTGGCCAAACACCAAGGGACTCTTCTATCCTGTGTGTATGCTCTGGTTGGGTTGACATCTTCAGTTTCACTTACACCTTTAAACTATTGACCACCAGAATATATCCTTGGGCACATTGCCAGTATTTAAAAAGTTTTCAGCAATATTTCACATTGTCCTCTTTCATTATGTGGAAAAGGTTTAGTCCATTTTTAAGAATTTTAAAAATATTTTTGTCAAATTGTTTATCAAAAAATGCATCCTTAATTTTATAATGAGAGTCAAAAGGAAATCAGGTCTTGATATGGAAAAAAAAAGTCACATTAGAGCTGTATCTTTGGACCTGAGATTTTCATACTGTTCTGTAAAACCTTAGGTTTTTAGGGAAAGTCTTTAAGTCTGTCTCTAAGGGATTAATGAACGAGGAGGTTGAGCTGAACACTTCCACCTTCATTTTAACCAGGTCTCTTTGTATCTGTTTTATATATTGGAATTCCAGTGAGAGTGTTCTTGAAAAAGAGCTCAATGGCTGTTTTAAATGTTGGAAGCCACTATCCTAGTTCAAATTTCCGTGCTGATGAGGATGATCAGTTATCATAGCTTTAGGGTCCTTGTACTGACTAATACCAGGTACTTGCTCACCACAGCCAGCATTGTTCAACTGCATCCCACCAATAGCCTCTTCATCACTCCAATGAGTTTATCTCTTATAGAAAACATCATGACCAATCCATATTTATTGGGAAGGCTGTGAATCTGGTCTTCGTCTCTGTTTCACATGGGAATTTAGAGATAGAGTAGATCAAGTATATAAAAGATGACTGTCCTGTGTCATTCAGATTGAGGATGAGAAAGAAAGTTCTTTGGGATTCTAAACTTCTGTTTCCTATAATTTTACGGTATTGCCAAATGTCCTGCATTTTAATCAATAACTCATTTATAGGAACACCCAACACTGGATATCTTCAAAATGCTTCTATAAACTTTACTTACACTTAAAACATTGATTTCTCAACGAGAATGGAAGAATACAACCCTTTGTTTGGTAGAAAACTATAGGTTCTACAGTCTGTCAATTGTTATTTTTTTGTTTTTGTTTTTGTTTTGTTCTAGCAATCATTGGAGAAATGCTTTAGGTAAGTTAGGCACTCCTAATGCTACATTTTCCCTACATTTCTGGGAGAACAGAATCCTTTCCATTTTCTCCCACATATTCACCTCATGACTGAGAGCCAACTTATATTGGGAAAGGTATTTTGGATTTATCTGAAATTAAGTGGGATGTCTGATAGGAAAGAGTGTTTCAAAGTACATTTCAATTCAATCCAAAGCAATTAATTATTGGTCTACTAAGTACCTATCCATATCAACCATTGCCCAAGGTACAATGAGGGTTACATACAGAAGTGAGTCAAACAACACTGGAGAAGGGAGATACTAACTGTGGCCTATGGTAATAGCTGTGGATGGAATCACATCTCTGACATCACAGACAATTGACTTCAAGCTCTATCGACCCTCACTAAAACTGAGATGTTTCCTCTCACTTCTGTTCTTAAATAAGTAAAGCATATTAGTCATAATCAGTCTTGTTCTAGAGTTGACATTTTCTACTTTTATCCCTAAAAATAACAAGTAAAACCTGATACCTCATTTGGAAATTGTCAGACACATCAAAATCCACGAGAACACTAGAGAAGCATGGGCTACAATTGGATCTTGTGTTCCACTGCTTGTATTTTACAATGAATGTACAATTTCCTGAGATAATCTGGAGATTATGAGAGACCAAACTTCTTGTCTCCCAGGCACAGCATTTTTTATGCCAGCTAGATGTCAAGCTTGAGGACCCCTTGTCATGCCTCCCGATGGCCCAGCTTAGGAAGTTTGGCACTAATTCCATTTATGCTTTAAGTTTATCTTCTTTCAGTAAGTCTTTCCTACACTTTTTCCTTTTTTAAGAGAATGTAACTCTTACCCTTCACAGCTTTCCTGTGGTATTATGGTATCTCTCTAAATTTCCTGGCAAGTCCAGGAACAACTCAGAGGTGCCAGAGCCCTGCGGTTAGGAAGACAGGTGGAAATCAATGTTGATTTCTGCTGTAGTATCAGTTTTTTGACCTTGTAAAAAGAGCTACTCTAAACCCCCTTTATCAAAGCAACTAGAAGGCTGCAGTGACTCAATATGCTCCATAGCAGAGACTGGGGATGCCATGCTAAATAACATGATCTCATTACCTCATAAGGAGAGGACTACAAAGCTCACCCTCATTTCCTGAACTCAGACTCTTCATGAAGTGTACTCCTTAGAAATGGTTTCTTGAGTATCCATCATTTGCTCAGCATCTTCATTTTGCTATGGTAATAGTCCCTCCTGAAATCTAAAACTATTCATTTAATAAGAAAAGTTCACCTTAGCCCATCTGTTGTGCAAACAGGCAGATTCTTTGTCAATCTGGGCAAAAGGAGCTTCTGAGGTTCCCAATGTGCTGAAACAGGGAACCATATACACAGTCAGGCAAGTGGATGGACAGGCAGGCAGACACAGAGAGACAGAGACCAAAAGACTGAAAGACTGAATGGCAACTGAGCCTCTTAGCCCCCTTTATACTGTTAAGTACCCACAGATACACAGCTGATGCATGGGCTGTGAATGCAGGCCCATCTGTTGTTATCTGAATGTCCAAAAGGTAGAAAACATAACTGACACCTTTCAAGGTTACAGGCTGTCTGTTGTTTGGAAGGTAAAAAAGACCCTGTTTAACTCCCTACACCATCCTTGAGAAGAGATAGGTTTTGAAAATTAGTAAGTATTCATATTCTGGAAGTAGAGGCAATTTCTCTTTATCTGCCTGTTTTTTTTCCAACTACTTTGCTAAACTCTGAGGATTACAAAAGTAGAATAACAAAGTGGAGTTATGGGATTTTACTCCCTAGGAAATTACAATGTAGAACAGAAGGCTTGCTTGCAAGGCGGGCTGTCATGTGAAATGATAGGATGATGTACAAACAGTACCAGCATAAATATATCTATGAAAATTTCACAGGGATGGTGGGAAGAGAATTAGATATAACTGACAGTTCTCAGAGGTAATTTTCAGAGAGAGAAAATTTCTGAGGAATACTGCTAAGGCCTACAACTAGATATTTATTCTCAAGGGCTCCTTAACCTGGTTAGTCAATGACAATTTTAAGGCAATAGAAGATACCAGGTCGAACTTCCTACATTTGTATTAATTGTACCAAGTTTTTGCTAAATGAGTATATATAATTACATAGCTCTCTAACCCCCAGTTTTCTAATCTGTAAAATGGTCATAATAATAGCAGCTTCCTTAAAGATGGTTTAATCTTCTTTGAAGATTAAATGTTAGAGATAATCCATATTAATTGCTTAAGATCAACGCTTGGCTTGTGGTAAGTGGTTTCATTTGTCTCTCCCTTATCCAAGTATCTCCATTATTTGCCTGTCACAGTGTCTGCTACTACAATTGACAGTGTGTTAAATAAAGCAAGAGACTAATTATCCCTTTAGCCAAGTGTCAGTAGCTCATAGACTTGGATGTAGTCAGAGATGGACTGGTCACATAGAGATAGTTTCCAGGTGTCTGGAAAGAGGAACTGACATATATGCTTCTTAGTTGTCATTTTTTTGTAGGCCTTTAGAAGATGAGTTCGAGTAATAGGTCTCCAAAGTGAGGCAGTAAGGAAAGAAGAAAGTCCAGACAGTGGAGGCCGTACTGAGAAGGCAAAATGTTAGGAGGAACAAGGCAAGTTAAAAGGAGTCAGGAGACTGGCTTGGGTAAAATGTTGGTATTCAGAGTCAGATCCACTATTTTAAAAATGTTTATAAGCCAGAGTGGTGGCACCAATGAGGGAATTATTATTTGTTAATGTGTTACATGTTTGTGTTACAATTGTTCAAGAATCAGAAGTTTGTTTTATTCATCAGTTTACAACTCCTCCTACACTTTATGAGGGAATCCAGTGAGATTTCTTGGTACTCATGTTCTACTGGGGAGGTGATGGGGACTGTATTATAAATAAATACATATGTGGCATGTGAAGTGCTATACATACTCTAAGGACAAATTAAATGGGTAAGAGAAGAGAGTGATAGAATGAGGGGAGGATGTCATTCTGGGAGAGAGTTCAAGGAGAGTCTCTTTGGTAAGGGCTTGATGAGACATCTGAATGAAGTGAGAGCATGGTGATATGTGGAAGTTGTTTATGGTAACCTGTTAGGAGTCATGTGTGGAATGAAGAAGAAATTGAGATGGAAGAGATTGATAACAATCTGTGAGGCTTGCCCACAGAACAGGGATCCTGGGAAGCATGTCCAGGTCCAACTTTAATGAAGTTGAGAAACCCCTTATATAACCCAGCAAGGAACAGTTACAATGATGTAATGAGGAAGTGTCAAAGTGTACGTGACATGGACCAGGGAGGATGCAGGGATGCCCGATAACAGGAGAATTTACCTTTAGGGGCAACAGTATTACTAATAGGTCATATGTCTTTTGGGACATTCCAAAGAGGTTAGGAAGCTGGGTTACAGGTGAGAGATATGCTTTTGACAACCCTCTAGTGTGCCAGGAGAGGCTAGAGAGATAGGAGGTGTTCCTCTTATCTGAAGCTCCATCTCTTTACCTTCTTCCACATTCCATAGTAACCAGCATTTTGATGGCACTGGGAGATTCTTGGCTCCTAGTATTCATGCCAAGCACAGTGCCTATTCACGTGGAATAAGCTGACATGTAAATAGAACACTCTGGAAATGACAGAGTATAACTTTCAGTGGTTGGTGATGAAAAGCATGTAGTTTCCTCAGTGCTCTTTCTTGGTCACTCACTGTGGGGAGAGCCTCCATCTTGTAAGGACACTCAAGCAGCTCTCTGGAAGAGTGAACATAGCAAGGAACTGCGGTTAGCAACCAACTTGTCAGCCATGTGAGCCTTCTTGGATCATTTCCTCAACAACATTATGAGAGATCTCTAAGCCAGAACCACACAGCCAAGCTTTTCTCACTCTATTAACTCACAGAAGTCATATG
The DNA here is from genome assembly GCA_004024945.1 of Uropsilus gracilis. Lineage (NCBI taxonomy): Eukaryota > Metazoa > Chordata > Mammalia > Eulipotyphla > Talpidae > Uropsilus > Uropsilus gracilis. The sequence continues at coordinate 163,459 of PVHY01001066.1, read as the reverse complement.
AAGTGAGAAGTATTGATTGTTATTTTAACCCATGAAATTTTGGAATAATTTGTTAACACATAACAAGAATAGCAGTAAAAAATATGTTTCAGTGGATCAGTTAAGTACGAGGAGTCAGCATCAGCATTTAAGAGTCAGCAGATAGATATCATCCATTTCGTGCTCCATGGAGTAACAGGAGAAGCAGACATTGATTACGCAAAATTCAGGAAGTTTAAGAATCACACACACAACTTACTAAGCACCTCACAATTTGAAGATAGCCACTGCTAACATTTTTTAGCAGACATTAGGTGTTTTTTTAGATCATTTCTTTTGCAATTAACAAAATTAGATTATATAAACTTTTAAAAATTTTATTTCATATCATTGTATTCCCCAGGGGTCACCCACCACCTCCCCTCCCTTGCTGCCCCAGATAGTCCCCCACCCCAGGTGTGTATTTTTGTTTGGTTGTCCATATATTAGTGAAACCATTTGGTTTCTGTCTTTTTCCTTCTGACTTGTTTCTGCCAATATGATTTTTTCTAGGTACATCCAAGTTACCATAAATTCATCAAATTTGTTGTTTTTAAATGATGAGTAATATTTCATTGTGTATATATACCACATCTTTTTCATCCAGTCATCTGTCTTTGGGCATGTGGGTTGTTTCCACGTCCTTGCAATTATAAGCAGTGCTGCAGTAAACATCCGGGCACAGGTGTCCCTTTGTATAAATATTGAGGTCTCCTTTGGGTAGATTCCCAGAAGAGCAATTGCTTGGGCAAATGACAGCTCCATTTTCATTAGCTTGAGGGTGCTCCATACAGCTTTCCATAGTGGCTAAACCAGTTTACATTCCCACCAGCAGTGTAAGAGTGTTCCTTTCTCTCCATAGCCACACCAGCACTTGTCGTTTCCTAGTTTTTTGAATGTGAGCCATTCTTACTGGTGTAAGGTGGTATCTCAATGTGGTTTTGATTTGCATTTCTCTGATTGCTAGTGATATTGAGCATTTTTCATGTGCCTGTTGGCCATTTGTATTTCCTCTTTGGAGAAGTGTCTTTTTAGTTCTTCTCCCCATTTTTTAACTAGATTTTTTTCTTTGTTTTTGTTAAGTTGTGTGAGTTCTTTATGTATTTTTGTTATAAGACCCTTATCACTCGTATGGAGGGCAAAATTTTTTTCCCACTTGGTTGGGTTTCCTTTTGTTTTGTCTGTTGTCTCTTTTTCTGTACACAAGCTTTTTAGTTTGATGTAGTCCCATCTGTTTGTTTTCCTTCACTTTTTTACCTGCTATAGATGTGTCCAGAAATGGATTTCTGAATTGTAGGTCATGGAGGGTTTTGCCCAGTTTTTCCTCTATGCATATTATGGTTTCCAGTCTTATATCCAAGTCTTTTATACATTTTGAGTTGTTTTTTGTAAAAGGTGTTAAGGATGTTTATTGGCTCATTTATTTTTGCATGTCTTGGCCCAGTTTTCCCAGCACCATTTATTGAAGAGGCTGTCCTTGTTCCAGTGTACGTTTTTCTTTCCTTTGTGAAAGATTAGTTGATTATACATATGTGGTGTTATTTTAGGGTACTCAATTCTGTTCCATTGGTCTGATTGTCTGTTTTTGTAACAGTACCAAGCTGTTTTAATTACTATGGCTTTGTAGTATAATTTGAAGTCCGGGATAGTAATATCTCCATTTTCTCTCTTTTTAATTAGGAGGCTTTTTGATATTTAAGGTCTTTTGTTATTCCATATAAATTTCATTAATTTTGTTCTATTTCTTTAAAGATTTTTTCTGGGATTTTTATAGGGATTTCACTGAATTTGTAGATTGCTTTTGGTAAGATGACCATTTTGATGATGTTGATTCTTCCAATCCATAAGCAGGGAATGTCTTTTCATTTCCTTATCTTCTTCTATCTCTTTTAGCAGTTTTTAAAGTTTTCTTTGTATAGTTCTTTAAAGTGTCTTGTTAGGTTTATTCCCAGATACTTAATATTTTTTGGTGAGATGGTAAGTGGGATGGTTTATATAAACTTTAAAAATTTTTTTTAAATTTTAATTTATACATATATATATTTCACATCAATCACTTCATTGAGGTCCCTGGGGGTCCCCCACCACCTCCCCTCCCTGGCCACTCCAGCTGGTCCCCTCCCACAGTTTTATACTTTCATTTGGTTGTCCATATATTAGTGAAACCATTTGGTATCTGTTTTTTCCTTCTGACTTGTTTCTGCCAGTATGATTTCTTCTAGGTACATCCATGTTACCAGAAAATCATCGAATTTGTCATTTTTTATTGATGCGTAATATTCCATTGTGTATGTATACCACTTCTTTTTCATCCAGTCCTCTTTTTTGGGGCATTTGGGTTGCTTCCAAGTTCTTGCAATTATAAATAGTGCTGCAATAAACATCCGAGCACAGGTGTCCCTTTGTACCCACATTGAGATCTCCTTTGGGTAGATTCCCAGAAGAGCGATTGCTGGGTCAAATGGTAGTTCCATTTTCATTAGTTTGAGGGTCCTCCACACTGCTTTCCATAGTGGTTGGACCAGGTTACAATCCCACCAGTGGTGTAAAAGTGTTCCTTTCCACATCCATGCCAGCACTTATAGTCTGTTTTTTGGATGTGGGCCATTCTTATTGGTGTAAGATGGTATCTCATTGTGGCTTTGATTTGCATTTCCCTTACTGCTAATGATGTTGAACATTTTTTCATGTGCCTAATGGCCACTTGGACTTCCTCTTTGGAAAAGTATCTTTTTAGATCCTCTCCCCATTTTTTAACTGGGTTCTTTGCTTTGTTTTTGTTAAGTTGTGTGAGTTCTTTGTGTATCCTTGTTATCAGACCCGTGTCGCTTATATGGAGGGTGAAAATTTTTTCCCACTTGGTTGGGAATCTTTTTGTTTTTTCTTTTGTCTATTTTGCATTACAGAAGCTTTTTAGTTTGATGTAGTTCCAGCTGTTTATATTTTCCTTCATTTTTTTGCCATCTATGGATGTGGCCAAAAATGGATTTCTGAATTGTAACTCATGAAGGGTTTTGCCCAGGTTTTCCTCTATGTATTTTATGGTTTCGGGTTATCCATTTTGAGTTAGTTTTTGTACATGGTGTGAGGGAGGTGTCTTGGTTCATTTTTTTTTGCATGTCTTGTTCCAGTTTTCCCAACACCATTTATTGAAGAGGCTGTCCTTGTTCCAATGTAAGTTTTTCACTCCTTTGTCAAAGATTAGTTGACTATATATGAGTGGCTTTATTTCAGGGGATTCGGTTCTGTTCTATTGGTCTGATTGTCTATTTTTATACCAGTACCAGGCTGTTTTAATTAGTATGGCTTTGTAGTATAGTTTGAAGTCTGGAATAGTAATTCTTCCATTCTCTCTTTTCCTGGTCAGGAGGTTTTTGGATAATCGAGGTCTTTTGTTATTCCATATGAATCTCTGTAATTTTTATTCTATATCTTTGAAGAATGTTGTTGGAATCTTTATAGGGATTGCATTGAATTTGCAGATTGCTTTTGGTAGGATGGCCATTTTGATGATGTTAATTCTTCCAATCCATGAGCAAGGAATGTTTTTCCATTTCCTTATGTCTTCTTCTATCTCCTTTAGCAGAGTTTTGAAGTTTTCCTTATATAGATCTTTCACATGTCTTGTTAGGTTTACCCCTAGGTTTTTTTGTTTGTTTGTTTGTTTTTTGGTGCAATCGTAAATGGGATGTTTTTTTTAAAAATTTCTTCTTCTTCTGTTTGACTTTTTGTGTAAAGGAAAGCTTCTGTCTTCTGTGTGTTGATTTTGTAACCAGCTACTTTGCTGAACTGGTTTATTGTTTCAAGAAGCTTTTCTGTGGATTTTTTGGGGTTCTCTACGTATAGAATCATGTCATCTGCATATAATGAGAGCTTCAGTTCTTCTTTCCCTATCTGTACTCCTTTTATATCTTTCTCTTGTCTTATTGCCCTTGTGCTAGAACTTCCAGTAAAATGTTGAAAAGTAGTAGAGAGAGCAGGCATTCTTGCCTGGTTCCGGATCTTAATTGGAATGATTTTAGTTCTTCTCCGTTTAAGATGATGTTTGCTGTAGGTTTGTCATAGATGGCTTTTATTATGTTGAGATATGTTCCTTTTATCCCCAAATTTTCAAGAACTTTTATCATAAATGGGTGTTGAACTTTATCAAATGCTTTCTCTGCATCTATTGATATGACCATATGGTTTTTGGTTTTCTCCTTATTGATGTGATGGATTATGTTAATTGATTTTCGAATGTTGAACCATCCCTGTGCTCCTGGGATAAATCCCACTTGGTCATGGTGAATAATGATTTTTATACATTGTTGGATTCGGTTTGCCAAGATTTTGTTTAAAATTTTTGCGTCCATGTTCATTAGGGAAATTGGTCTGTAGTTTTCTTTCTTTGTGCTGTCTTTATTTGCTTTTGGTATGAGAGTGATGTTTGCTTCATAGAATGTGTTTGGCAGTTTTCCTTCTTTCTCAATTTTTTGGAAAAGTTTTAGTAGTGCTGGCGTTATTACGACTTTGAATGTCTGGTAGAATTCATTTGTGAAACCATCTGGTCCTGGGCTTTTGTTTTTAGGTAGAGTTTTGATGACTGCTTCAATCTCGCTGCTAGTGATTGGTTTGTTTAAGTTTTCTACTTCTTCTTCATGTAGTTTTGGATGGTTATATCTTTCCAGGAATTTGTCCATCTCTTCCAGGTTGTTGTATTTGTTTGCATATAGGTGTTCGTAGTAATCTCTGATTATCTTTTGGATTTCTGATGTGTCTGTTGTAATTTCTCCTCTTTTGTTTGTAATCCTGCTTATTTGAGTGTTCTCTCTTTGTGAGGTTTGCAAGGGGTTTATCAATTTTTTTTATTTTTTCAAAGAATCAACTTTTGGTTTTATTGATTTTCTCAATAGTCATTTTGCTATCTAGATTATTTATTTCTGCTTTTATTTTTATTATTTCTTGTCTTCTGCTGGGTTTGGGTTTTTTTTGTTGTTCTTTTTCTAGCTCATCGAGTTGGGAGATTAGGTTATTTCTTTGGTTGTTTTCTTGTTTTTTGATATGAGCCTGTATTGCTATGAACCTTCCTCTAAAAATGCTTTTGCTGAGTCCCAGACGTTTTGGAATGTTGTATCTTCTTTGTCATTTGTTTCAAAGAAGGTTTTAATTTCTTCCTTAATTTCCTCAGTTACCCAGTCTTCATTTAGTAACATGTTGTTCAGTCTCCATGTGTTGGACTTTCTTCTTGCTTTCTTTTCATTGTTGATTTCTAGTTTAATGCCTTTATGGTCGGAGAAAAGAGTTGGTATTATTTTAATCTTTGTATACCTGTTAGTGTTTGCCTTATGTCCTAATATATGGTCGATTTTTGAGAATGATCCATGTGCATTTGAGAAGAAGGTGTAGTATTTTCCTTGTGGGTGTAGTGTCCTGTAGATATCTATTAGGTCCATACAGTCTAGATCTTCATTTAGGGCTTTTGTATCGTTGCTTAGTTTTTGTCTTGTTGATCTGTCCTTTGGTGAGAGTGGTGTGTTGAAATCACCTACCACATACTGTTCTCCCCAATGTCTGTTTTCAGTGCTGTTAGTAGTTGTTTGATGAATTTTGGTGTTCCCTCATTTGGTGAGTATATGTTAATAATTGTTACATCTTTGTTATGTATTGACATTTTTACCAATATGTAGTAGCCTTCTTTATCCCTTGTCACCTTTTTTAGCTTAAAGTCTACTTTATCTGCTATTAATATGGCTACTCCAGCTTTCTTCTGGGGGCCGTTTGCTTTTAGAACTTTTCTCCAGCCCTTTACTTTTAGTCTGTGCTTATCTTTCGTGTTTAAGTGTGTTTCCTGCAGGCAGCAGAATGTTGGGTTTTGTTTTTTGATCCACTCTGCTACTCTGAGTCTTTTGATTGCTGAATTGAGACATTTAGGGTGATGATTGATACTTGTTCCAGTGTTGACTTTTGGAGGTCATTTGGAGGTTAGGGTTTCCTTTTTTTTTTTTTCCTGATACTTGAGATTCTAAAGTCGGTTTTTTGGTTGTCATTTTGAGGTTCTGGTTAGCTTCCTTGTTTTGGACTGTTTATTCTTCTCTTGATTTTAATCTGAGGGCTTCTTGCAAGATTTCTTGGAGTGGTGGTTTAGTAGCAGCCTATTTCTGGAGGCTTTGCTTGTCTGTGAAGGTTTTTATTCGTCCTTCATAGAGGAAAGAAAGCTTTGCAGGATAGAGTAATCTTGGCTGGCATTTTTTATCTTGGAGTTTTTTTTTAAAAATATGACTCCATGCTCTCCTTGCTTGTAGTGTCTCTTCAGAGAAGTCTGAGGTCAGCCTAATAGGTTTCCCTTTGTATGTTATCTGTTTCTTTTCTCTAGCCAATCTCATTATTTTTTCCTTATTCTGGACTCTTGGGAGTTTTACAATGATGTGTCTTGCTGTGGCTTTTTCTTTCGTTGATGTAATTTGGTGTTCTTTTGGCTTCCTGGATGTCAAATTTCACTTCTTTCTTCAGGATTGGGAAGTTTTTTTTCCACTATTTCTTTAAATAAATTTTCAGTACCCATATGCTTCTCTTCTCCTTCAGAGACACCCATAACTCTTATATTTCTTCTCTTTGAGGAATCAAACAGATCTCTGACTTTTTCTTCAATTTTCTTACCTTGTGTCTCTCTTTCTCTGTCTTTCTTCTTCCTCTCAATTTCGTTGTCCTCCAGGGTACTTACTTGTCTTTCAATTTCATCCAGTCTGCTTTCGTAACTTTCCCTGCATTTTTGAGCTCTTCTGTTGTTCCCTTTAGATTTTGGGTTTCTTTCTGGATCTTGCTCAGGTATTCAATTTTATTCTTCAATTCTTCAATTATTTTATCTTTGTTGATGTTTTCTTTCTTGATGTTTTGTATTTCTTCTTCCAACTTATTCAATTTCTCTGCCATGCTCACTTCTTTTTCTTTATGCTTTTCTAATTCTTCCCTTAGCTCTTTGAATGCTTGTAACATGCAAAGGTTCAGCTCCTTGTCTGGGAGGTGGCACATTTCTTCAATGTTATATTTTTTTGGTTTCTAGATTTGTCTTTCCTTCAGTGGTGTATTGGTTTCTGTGGGGCTTGCTGGGGTGTTTGCCTTTTTCCTCTTTGCTGTGCTTTGCTTTTGCACTTCTTCCACATATTGAGCGACTATGGCTCTGGTATTGGTTGGCATGATGATTAGAGTCTCCTGGTGGTTTGTAGTTGATTCTGTCTTTGTGTCTGTGTAGCTGAGGTAAGTAATTTTTTTCTTTCCTTTGGCAGATTTGGGTGTATGATAAGTTTATGTGGTTGCTATGGTACACTGTCTTCTCTTCTTATAATTTATGCCTTACAGGCTTATTGGACAACACCTCAATTCTGTGTTTCCCTAAGAGGAGTTATGATTAGTAGATGTTGTAGAGCTTCTTCTGTGGTTCTTTATGGAGGAGGAGTTTAGGTGTCTTTTGTTGTCATTCTTTTTTATTTAGAGTCTGGTTGGGTTATTTTTTCCGCGCCAGAGACGCTCTGCGGCCCTAGCGCTCCAGGTCCCTCTCTGGCAGCTAGGCTGCTGGCTGTGCCCCGCCCCCACCTATGGCCTGGATCACTGTCCGTGCTCTCGGGGCTGGCTGGGACCTTTCCGGCGTGGTTTATATAAACTTTTTAAAGCTTTTTTTTTAATCCCCGAGTACACCACGAATAGCTACTGCATTGTTTATATTCTCCTATATGCATTTTTTATTTCACATACATTCCATTTTTTTGCCTCATAATACATTTAATGAAACTTTATTACACTACATTTATGTTGATTCTAAATTTTCTCAGTGATAAAGGGTCATACTGTAGGCATGCTCAAAGATAAATCTTTGAATGTATTCATGATCACTAGGAGAATTTTTACAATCAATATAACTTTAAATTATAAAAATTAAATTAAAATTTAATCTGCTGAATTTTAGGGTAAAAACATTAGTAAGGCTTTTGACTAGCATATCAAAGTTGCTCTCCAGAGAGTTCAAACCACACCCACTCCCTTGAGATTGTTCATTTCTCCACTTATTCACCAGTATTAGAATTTACATTCAAATTTTAAAAATCCTAGTACTTCTTTCAATTGGAATTAAGTGTGGGATACTGCTGATGACATACTAAAAACTGCCCAAGGTAAAGCTTGGGTGAAAAATGAACACAGACTTATTAAAAACATGCACAAGATCTCTGTGTACCCAAGAACATATACATAGTTCAATGATTTGTCCAAACCCTATAGTGGTGGAATGCAGAGAAAGAGTGTTTCATTGATAACACTGGCAGTAGTTGTGGCACTAGATGTGGCCATTCCACTACTAACCTATTAGTATTGCTACTTTCCTGGTAGTGACAGTGCCTTAAGTGAGGTCTTAAATATTCAAGCCAACCTAATGTGGAATAATCTCCAGCCCAGCCTCAATGACTCAGTGCCTAACACCTAATGATGGGGCAACAGTGACGCCACTGAGTGATATAGTGTGTCCAGATCCTGGGCCCCATAGTTGATTGTGCACTCTGTGAGATGAGAATGGTGCTTGACTCATCTGTGCATGACAGCGTCTGGTATTATAATAGGTTCTCAAATGTTACTGACAAACTGGTAAAAGGAAAGAAGGAAAGGAAAGAGGGAGGTGAGGAAAAAGAGAAGAACTCAACAAAGAAAAGATGATGGACTTGAATCTAGTGCAATAATTTGCTCCAGGGCCCTGAAGACCTCTGTGACCTGATTCTTTAACTCTTCTGGGTAGTGACCTGTCAGAGAAAGATGCTCTGCCTCAGTGCCTTAATTCACAGTGGCGGCAGAATCAAGAGTCTAGGAGAGATTAGCATCCACGTGGGGGGGGGGGAATGGCTTCCTTTCTGGGTTTGGTGCCCACCTTCCTAGGGTATGGAGCTTTGTGATGTGTTCAGGGGCTCCTGGTAACACCTAAATAGTTGGAAAAGGGAGTGTGTGAACCCTGCTCCACATGGAGCACCGCCCTGGCTGCCTCCTGCCTTAAACTTTGACTGTACTTTTCCTTCAGTTTCCATCAGAATCACCACTGAGTTTTCTTTCATGTCTCTGATGAATAACTATTGAGAGTCATTTTCACTTAAGAAAGTTTTTTTTCGTGCAGAAGCAGGTCTCTCATTTTTCAGGTTTTTTTTCTGAAGTAGCTTTGCATGAAAACATTTTGTTAGTTTCAAGTATATATCATCATATATCAACATCTGTATATACTGCATTAGGTTTGCCACTAAAAGTCCAATTCTATCCTTCACCAAACAATTTACCTCTATTATTCAGTTTTTCAGTCTCTCTTACTCTTCCCACATGGTAACCACTAGTTTGGTTTAATACTTTAAAAGTTCATTTTTTGTTTTATTTATTTTGTTTGTTTGATTTTTTATGGAACACATAAGATGGTTGTCTTTCTCTGTTTGTTATATTTCTCTAAGTACAAAATACTCCACATCTATGTTGTTGACAATGGCAATGTTTCATATTTTTTATAGTGGAGTGATATTCCATTGTGTATATATACAACATCTTTATCCAATAACCTGTCAATAGGTACTTATGTTGCTTTCAGCTCTTGGCTATGATATGTAATACTACAATGAATATGGGCATACATATAGGTTTTCAAATTAGTGATTTATATTCTTGGGATGAAGCAAATCTTAACCTAATATCCAAGGTGTCATCCTTTTAAACTTTCTCTGTTAATTTTTTTAGAAGAACATCTATACAATGATATGTATAAACATTAGTGCTTTGTAGACCCTCTCTATATATACACACATATACATATATTATATTTTTTGGATAAATGCTTATACAGTAGATCCTGCTGAAGATTAGTGAGAGAATATTCTTTTTCTGGTGTGGTTTAGTAGAGCAATTATTGCTAATCACAGCAATAATAAGCTACCTTCACCTCTAGTTATAAAAATTAAATAATAGCCATCATAAGACTCTGCAAAGGTGTACTGCTTTTGCAATTCCCAGAACATGTTCCCAGACATGATCTCATAGAATTTCCATAGTAGTAAGCTGTGATGGGGAAACATTAAGGCAACTATTCTCATTTTCAGGTGAAATTGTAGGAGGCCAAGTACCTTTCTAAAGGACACACTGCAAATCTGGGTGGTGAAGAAGAAGAGTCTGGGTCCTAGCCCTTAGTCTTTTCTAGATCACTTGGGACAGCCTGACATGACAGACTTTGTGCCTGGATGTGGAATTCTAAGGTTGGTTCTCTCAACATTTTTCTTTTCCTGATGCCACCAAGCATGGCTTTAGAACCCCAAAGCACTCTAATGAGACATATAACCCTCTCAGACTTTACCACGAATTCTTGGAAGTTGTATGCTATCAAGGCAGTGGGTGACATGTTTTTGTGTATGGGTAGGTTTAACAGAGGATTCAATTTACAGCTCAGCGAGAACACAATACCTCTTCCATTGACCATAGAATACATAAAATTTGGTTGATGGTAGAAGCCATTGGATAGAAGATTTGATAATTAAATGAGAAAAAACGTATTTAAATGAGGAAGAACTGAGTACACCCTAATGCCATGCTTACTGGTGTTATTATCACCAAGTAGAGTGGAAATTCACATGTAGATCCCATTTGTGACTTTGACCTTAGTCATTTAAACTCCAAAGATGACAGAAATGCTGCACTATCATTTTAGATCTCCTTGACCTAATACAATGTGAGCACAGAGAGATTTTCCCACACCAGCAAGCAGTTGACTCAATTTTAACTATCTATCTGGAGACAGCATTGTACAAGGCTCAGTCTTCCAAGACTGGCCTCCACTTCAGGTGCCAGTTGCAGGTCCTTTGTTTCTGAGCAACTGAAGTTCCCAGGATCCCCCTCAGGTTTGATTAATTTTCTAGAGTAGTTCATGAAATGCAGAGAGATCTACTTGTTTGCTAGCTCATCTATTTATTGTGAAGAAAAGATGTATAGGAAAGACCTCTGAGCTTCCATATCCTCCTGCGGCACATCTTTCTCCTCAAATCTCCACGTGTTCACCAATTCAAAAGCTTTTCAAAGTCCCCTTCTTTTTGTTCTTTGTGGAGGTTTCGATACATTAAATGTATCGAATGTATGCATGATACATTAAATGATTGACCATTGTTGATTAGTTCAATGTCTAGATCCTCTCCCCACCCTGGAGATTGTATGTAGGAGAGGGAACTGGACTTTTTAATCCTCTTCTCACAAGGTTGGATCATTTGACAGCTAGTCCTCATCCAGGTGACTTCCCTGAAAGTCACCTCATTCACATAATAAGAGAAATACTTAGCACTCTCAACACTGAGGAAATTATAAGACTTTGTAGACTTTGAGCCAGGAACTGTGGATGAGGACCAAACATATGATAAATGAATGACCAAGTATGTATGTCTTATAAATCATGATATTGCACCATCACAATGTCATGAAGTCCTCTAAGCATGGAACTGAGTAAAGTTTCCAGACTTGACAGCCTAGTTTTGATGTTATATTAGATTCTTACTCTTTTGGTGACAAATTACCACAAACTTTGTGACATAAAACAATTCAGGTTTATTATCTTAAGAGTTCCATAGGCCAGGAATCAGTTGCGGGCCTCACAGAGCTAAACCCAGGTGCTGGCAGCACTGTGATCCTTCCTAGAGGCTAGGAAGCTTTTAGAAGCTCTTACATTCTGTGGCTCCTGGCCAACTCTCTGTCATCAAAACCACAAACCACAACAGTCCTCATTCCATATCACTCTAACTTCTATGGTTTCCCTCTTTCACTTTCAAGGGGCCTGTGACACAAGAAACCTTGTGACAACTTTGAGCTCAACTTGCCCCCCAACTGCAGGATCTTTTCCCTATTTTTAGGTCAGTTGATTAGACACCTTAATTCTATCTTCATCCTTAATTCCCTTGGTTCCATGAATTAGGACATGCATGTTTTGGGGACATTATTCTGCCTGCAGTAGACAAACAATCTCTGCTCCCCGGTTAGAGCCTAGAAGCAGAGACCAGCACTTGGGAGCCACTGCAGAGAAGAGGAAATCAGAGGTTCTAGACTGGGATTGTTATAGCTGTTGTTTATTGCCAACTATCTGCCAGACACATTATTAATTCTTACAATCACATGAGTAGATATTATGAGCCTCATTTACAAAAGAAATCAGAAACTCAGATGAGTTAATTCATACAAAATCACTCAATGGGGCAGGGTTTTGAAATTAGACCTGACTCACAAAGCCTATAAAGGTGTTTCTGCAGAATGTTTTGTGCATCTGTATCAGAATCCACCTGAGGACTTACTGAAAGGCAGATTCTGGGTGCCATCTCCCATCTTAATACCTGGTTTGGTGAGTCTAGAATAGAACAAGGACAGTTTTTAACAGGCTCCCTGGGTGATGTAGGGAGAATGATCCTGTGCTCATTAAATCCTAAGTATTCCCTCTCTAAAGCACTCGGCCCTTTGGGGGAGCTCAGTCTCAGCAGGCAAACACAATTTAGAGCACCAGGATGAAGAGGTAGGGCAAGGAATCCATAAGTAGAGGAGGAATGGGAAGATCCTGCAATGTGCCCCTGACAGATAGCGAGGGTAACAGGTTTTGACCAAGGCCAAGGCCATGCCTGTTTCCTCAGGTGATGCCACTGCAGCAGTGGAGGCTTAGACTAGGCCCACACAGCACATTCCTGACCAGTTCTTGGAGCGCTTGGAGAGAAAGAGGGGGTCATGTGACATCTCTGAGAGGCAATCTTGCTGAGTGTGATAAGTCATGCTTCCTTCCCTCATGGGAAAATGAAGGCACAGGGTGACTCTCAGACTGCTCATAGTTAAAGGATGCATATGACATATGATCCCAGCTTCTTATGACCACCCACTTCTCTTTCACCAGTGCCTGTTCTCAGATGTCAGGCAGAGACTGAAGGGAGGATGGGGGCCCAGGCTGACTCATCTTGCATGGGAGGAGAGTTGGCATGACTGCAAATGAGGTAAACAACTTCCCCGTAGACTTAATCTCACAAGAGCAGGTGGCATTCTCTCCACAGGCAGGTTCATCCACTAACAGGTTCTTGCAATAAGTTCCATGCCTCATGACCCAACGTGGGTGCTGGTCCACAGTCTGACCTACCTGTTGTCTCTGATCAACTTGTCTCTGCCTTTTCTATTCACTTCCAAGTGTCCACCTCTTCTTGGATTCCAAGGTCAACTCCAAACATAGACAGAGGCATGTAGTAATATTGTGGCCTGAAGTGAACTGGAATAAGCTTTGACATTCTATAGCATCTCTCTGTGTATTAATGACCCTCCTTTTGACCTCCCGGAAGACCTGGATTCTCATCAGTTTACCTTGCCAAGAGGAGAGAGAGGCATTTTTTTTCCTGTTGGCCCTACTTAAGTTCCCTGAGACACCTACTAATAGTTCAGCAGCTGCTACCTTTTAGGCCCAGGCCTTTTCCAAGCATCTTTACATGATTTTTTTTTTCCTCTGAAGATTCAGTCTACATAGGATGGAGGAACATTGATGCCAAAGAAAGAGAAAAATATTTTTAACCAAACAACTTTGGTGCAAGTCCTAGCAGAACTGTTTGCTTGCTATAATCACAGGCAAGCACTTCAACCTCCCAGGAATTCATTTCACTTACCTGACTCACAGGGTCATTTGGGGATTAAATGAGATAATGCATACAAAGCCTATCATAAAGAGTAACACATTGCACACATTCATTAAAAATTTATTGCACCCATTTAGTGAGTGTTTATTCTATGCCATGCACTGGAGGCATGAACACCTAAAATACAACATATACTAAAAGCACTCTTGGGACACAGCTTTCATAACCATGATGAATAACAAACTGACACTGAACAAGCCCAGCAGTCATGATGATTGTACCAGGTTATCTGAGGATCTTGTCCAAGGTGTCACCTGAAAGCTGGGGTGTGGGATACCAGCTCTTAATAGTGTCCTGGGGAGATCTTCAAATGTACCCATGTCTTTTGGGGTAGAAGCTGGTCTAAAGGAAGCAAGTATTCTGGCTTAGGATTTTGATGTCCTATTCTTTCTCAACATCTGCCTCTTAGATGGTCCTGGATTTACCACTTGTTTCGCTTGGAATCTCTTTACACTGGACACCCACAGGGCTTTATACCTTCATTCCTACTTATAGAACAGGTTCAGACACATTTTCTTATCCGATGTCTTTGGGATCAATGAGTTTCAGAAATCAGCTTTGGATTTTAGAAAATCACTACTGCCTATATAATTTATATTAATTCACACCAGCAACAGGATCTGGGAAGCATCCCAATCAAACAGGGCAATTTTGCAGCAAATATAGAACTATTTTCCACTAAGTAGGATCAGTCTGACTTCAGATAACTTAATGTCATTAGTTATGAGAAAATATTTGATTTTCAGGGCTTTTTGGATTTTGGTTATTACAGATCTATGACTGCCTAGCCCTTGGACTCAGTGTGTCTGTACTTCTCTTCAGGTCTAGAAGATTTTATTGTTTTTACATTTTAATAATTTAAAGTAATGCAGTGCCTCCTGAATTCATGAAAGTTATAGGCATTTGAAATTGTATTTTTGCCTAGCTATTTCTCCCAGACCTGTAGTTATAGGCAATACTTATTTCTCTCACTTCCCTCCTCCAATACATTTCCAATCAGAGAGTCACCACTCAGTTTGACCTAATGCATCCAGCAACAACAACAAAAAGAAATTTGGAGAGAACAACACAACAAAATTGCCTTTTCTCTATGTTGAGAAGGACTGACAAATCACCACTATGGGTTTCTTTCTTTTCTAGTGATATTTGCCATTCCTCATCACCTCTTCATCCCCTGATATATGCATTTAATTCCTCATACCTTCCTTTGCTGATTAATTTACCCCACCATTCAGCAGTTAGACTATATCGGACTCAGGATTAGATCCTGGGAAAAGAAAGGCAAATGAATCAACATTTGGCATTTGAGCTCTTAATCAAGTGGGGTAGACAGGAAAATGATCTTGATACATTTAAAAACAGTTTTGTGCCGGGGATCCAAACAAAGGATATAGTTAGATTGACTAAGAGGGTGACTTTTGCAGGTTAAGTGGAAAAAGATTCTTTCCTGACCTTGATGAACACCGATTTAAAACAGACACTGGAGATACAGGGTAGGTGAGTGTTCCAGATTCTCTCCCTCTCTCTCACTCTCTCTCACGCATGTGCACATACCAACTCATTTCTAAATCCATGGGAATATGTTATGAAGTGAGGTAAGTTCTGTAACTCTTACTCCTGCTTAATATATCTATGATAAGACTTTGGTTCAACAATTGGGTAGCCAGGCAAGCATTTGCTTTGCATCCTCTAGGGAAAGCTTCAGAGAACTCCCTTAATTTTCATTCCCAACTAACATGTCTGGTTCCTAAAAGCATCTCAAACAGTCATCTGTCTTCTCTGATCATGATTTCAAGCATCTGTTAACAAAGCTCATTGTGACAGAAAGTAGTAAAGGGAGGCTAGGTCTTGACCATCTTAACTCCCCAGACCAACGTCAGTTCAACAACATAGTTTGACAAGTTTGGTTAAAATAGAACATATTTACAATGTTAGCTCTGTTACCCTTCAGTTGTGAACACTCCAGAGAGCTGTCTAACCTAGCTGAAGTTCAGATAAGTTATTGGGGATGGAGGCAGGAGCAGGCAAAGTCACATATGAAATTCCAGGTATATAGGATGAACTTATGTGTTTCAGATTGTCAATCATTGAGAACAAGATTTTTATTGTTAGCCCTCTATGTCCCCAGAATCTGTAACCAGTGTGTAATAAGAGATCCACAGATATTTGTCTAATGAATTAAGGACTTTCAATAACTAATGTATCCTTTTCTTATTGTTTTTTTCTTTATAGTCATTTATTCTTACTCTTACATGTTTAATTTCATGCATGACCTTTTGACTTTGAGATATGAGATTGACAGTATATCCCAAGACAGGCAGGTCTTAGGGGAAAATTCCCTTGATACATGTATTAACTAGGGTCAGCCCAAGAGCTGGATGGATCCATTATTAGTTTTGAAAAGTTCAATTTTGTTCAACCATTTCAAAGAGAGCAATTATGTAATGCAAAAATAATTATCAAAAAGAAAGAATTGTGATTACACTCATCTCTTCATTTCAGCTATTGACACAAAGACTGATGGTGTGTGGTAAGTACTCAATGAGATGGTGAATGGAGGAATAAACTATGGAACTAGTGAATAAATGAATGAGCATTTAAATTAAAAAAAAATAAGGGAAGGAAAGTGTCATTGGAGGACCATCATTGTCTCATTTTGTGCTGGGTATTTAAATGTACTCATCAAGAGATTGAACATCCCATGTAGGTGATCAATATTTATTAGTCATTGATTAATTATTTATTCAATATCAAATGTTTATTGACTTCCTTAACATTAAGATGTGTAAGTCTTTTTCTTGGCTAAAGTCTGTGAGGGACACACAAAAACAAGAAGATCATGTGTGTGCATTTCAATTTATACATGTGACTCAGAAAAAATTTTAGTGAAATGAATTAGTTACTATTTTTAATTGTTTCATTTAGTGGAAGGGAGCTGCAGTAGACAACCAATTTGAGAGTTAGCAGTTTCATGGCAACTTTGTTTGCTTGTCTTTCACTTTTGGAAAGAAGCAGTAAATCAGTCAACACAGATTGCTGATCTAGAGACTTAAAAAATACATCTTTGATTGTATGTCCTGAATCTTTTATTACTCAGTATTAAAATCCCTCTTCATTCTCACATTACCTGTGGTGAATTGATGTTTGATTTGAAAATAGTAGTTTTTAGCATTTTAATAAGTGATAGTATACATATTTAATGGATATTGAAAACATACATTATACAATTTCTTAACTTAATACTCATATTTTATCTAAAAATAAAAAAATTATTACCTTTTTTTCTCTAAAAACAGAAAGTATTACCTATCACAAATTTGTTTTGACTGTGGTTTCATTATCTTCCATGACACTTATTCTTTCTTTACAGTTAATAGCAAGAACAAGATGGCACCTTCATAATACAGAAACCATGAGTTGAAAAGAACTAAAGAGGTAGCGCATGTTCGTGAAGCCCGCTGAATACCATCAGTCTCTGCCACACTTCCCATTTTAGGGTAGGCCAGCATATTGTCTGCCCTACAATCACTACTCTCCACTTTTTCCTTTTTCAGTACATCAAGGTACTATTAGTTTTCAGCACCATTGGAAAGTCTTATCATAGAAGAGTAATTGCTTGGGTTAGTACCCAAGAACATGACTCTTGTATCATAAGTTATAAACCTCTATATTGTTTCTATTTTGAGATATCTCTATACTATTTTCTGTAGGAGCTGTCTACATTTCCAACATTGTATGAGAGTCTCCTTTTATTTTATTAATACATTTTGGTTAATAGTTTCTGGTTTTAGATATGGGCCATTTTCATGAGAATGGAGTATCATATTCTGGTCTTGGTTTGCATTTCATTGATGATAAGTGATGAGGAGCATTTCTTCATGTACCCATCAGCAAAAGTTTATCTCTTTTGTAGAAGTGTCTCTTTAGTTCTACTGCCAATATTTGACTGGGCCATTTAGTTTTATTTCCAGTTAGCTAATCAGAAAAGTCAAAGACATGAATTCAAAGGTAATCAAAAAAGTCAAAAACATGAATTCAAAGGTACTCATGCCCTCATATATTCATTTCTGAGCTGTTTATAATTGCTAAATTATAATAATCTAAGTGTTCAAGGAAAGATAGGTGGATAAAGAAGAATGGAATATTACTCAGCTATAAAAAGATGAATTATTGCTATTTGCAACAACATGGATAGAACTACAATAATTATGCTAAAAGAAGTCAGAAGCAGGAGAATAACCAGACTATTTCACTTGCTAAATTGAATTTAAAAAAATACAAAACTATCTAAAACAAGCTCTGAAAAATCTGACTGCAGAATGGAGGCTACCAGAAATGGAAGGAGGATGAAGAGGGAACAAAGTGATTAGGTAACCTGATGGACTGTAGTGGAGGAATTGGATGCACTGGGAGCGAGTGTGCTGTGTTAACATTTATCTGAAGGAAGATGTATATATATATACATATATACACACACATATACTTAAGCCATTTATAGTGTTATAAGCCAACAATACCTCAATAAAAATAATGCAATCAAAAGAGTGATTGCTCTG
This sequence comes from Uropsilus gracilis, assembly GCA_004024945.1. Lineage (NCBI taxonomy): Eukaryota > Metazoa > Chordata > Mammalia > Eulipotyphla > Talpidae > Uropsilus > Uropsilus gracilis. The sequence continues at coordinate 145,209 of PVHY01001066.1, read as the reverse complement.
ATTACTTATGAGTAGCTTTGTAAATATTTTATTTAACCTTTAATAGTATAGTTTTATTGTTGCAGTTTTAATAGTGACATCTATTAAAAGTGAAATTGGCATTATAATTCTGAAAAGCCATTTCCAAAGTTGTATTTTACTTCCTGTAAACATGAAAGAGTTATTAACTGTTAACATCTTTTTATTGATAAGTAACTTAATGCCAAGAGGGACTGAAAGCTGGCCAGGGTCTGAATAAGGGGACCTGCCAATGTTTATAGGCTTAGTGGGTGCCTAGCTGCTAATGCCCAGAAAGGAAGTGAAAAGAGAAAGAAATGTTCAAGAGAAAACAGACAAGGTTAGAAGAAGAGTGCTGGAACTACTTCCCTTAGAGGAAATGAAACTTGCCTCATTCTGAAGCAGGTTCTGCTTTGAAGACTATTCATAAAACTCACCTCCTTGACTCAGAGAGCTCTCTAACCACTCCACCTCACCCCACAGTCCTTACACTAGGACTGCTTCACTCCTATCTGCACACTCAGTTCTTCTAGCTCTTCCCAGACCCTGGAAACAAACCTAGCCACTATCAGGTGGATTCAAGGAATTAGCTAGTCACATAGGAATTAGCATCACCAAGGACACTGGAAGGTTCCATTAAAATGTTACATATGCCCAATAACTGGAGTGTTGGTTAATTAAAGAGACCTTATGTGCCATTCACTTCTCCAGCAAGTAGTTAACATCCACTGTTGTATGACTCTCTACTCTATCAGTTGGACCTAGTGGTGTTAGGCAAAGGAGAGACAGTAGAACATTTATATCTCTTCTGCATAGAAGAGTTGTTCAGTCAATGCTGTGCTAAGTGTAGCAAAGCAGAAACCCAGGATGGAAAGGGTGTGCAGAACGGGTTAAGGAACAGAAGCTTAAAGAAGTGATTTTTCATGCTATTTCTCAGTGACTTAAGACAAGTGAGGGGAAAGTGCTCCAGGAAACAAAAATAGCATGTGTGGGAAGAAGAGAGGCATAATGAGCAAGACTGGGAACTGTGTAAAGGAGGCTGGACCCTGTGGCTCAACCAATTTCCTCTGAGCTACATACCTCACAGGAAAATGTACATTTGTGCACCAAAAATAACTACCCAAATGTTCATAATAGCATTGTTGGGAAGTCTTTGAAAGAGAATCTATTCAAATGTCTATTAACAGAAGAATGGATACATGAATTCTGGCTCATGCACACTTGGGAACTATCAGTTGTGTGAATGGAGGAGCTTCATTCTACAACAGTGTGGGTGGGGTGTTTGGGTGCAGGGATCATACAAGCAGGTGCCCCCTGTTGATTGTGTATTTTAAGGGTGCAAAAGATGGGCGGTGGTTCCCTTTAAAGGGTTAATGTCTCTAGGTCTCTTAGGAGTGGGACTTCTGAGTACCTGCAAGGTTCTGTTGCATGATCTCGGTGCTGGGTACATGGGTGTGTTAAGGCTGGGAATATTCATTAAGCTACACACTTGAAATTTATGACCTTTAATTGATGTATGTCATCCTTCAATAAAAAAGTCCAAAATATGAGACTAGACAGACAGGCAGCAATCTAAAAGTTCTAGTTTAGGTTTTGAACTCCACCCTGCTTGCTCCCTTGACCTGGGAGGTGAGGTCTGGCCATTCAACCTGTGTTCCTACCTCTGTCCCTCATTCCTAACTGTGCCTCAGTTGCATGTCTGCAAGCTGGCCCCATGGCCACTGTGGTCTACATTCCCTCCCGCCTGGCTGCCTGCTGTACAGATCACATGCCAAACTGCAGCTGATAGATTCTCTCTGTGTGTCACTCTGTCTCTCCTACCTCCTGTTGTAGCCAGGTACTACACCCCTCTTAGCAGCCTAAATGGACATCATCATTGAGATGTGATGGGAAAGTATTTGTTTGCTTCTACCTCCTGTAACTGAACTCTCACAGTGCCATATGTGTCTCTCCCTTAAGGTCTTACTCAGAATGTGTTTTTTTTTTTTTAACTTGAGTCAATAGTCAGTCCTCTCTGTATCAGAACCATTGTTTGGGGCTTCCTTTGTGCTGACAAAATAATGTCTCTGTATTATTTAAGCTACTCTTGATTGGCTCTTCTGTTACTTGAAGCTGTTGGCCTTCTACCTCTTAGAAACACAGCCACCTCCTCTCAGGCTTTTCATCTCTTTATCTGAGGGTAATAGTAGTCTTAGCATGGAGAAGGCTGGGTGGGGAGACTGGATCTAACCTTCTGCTTGTCAGATCTTTCCATACTACACCTAACAAACAAGGAAAGAAACTGAATAACCAAACAAATGGTAGAGTGAAGATCTAAGTGTTTTGTAGATGACTGGGAGCCGTTTATCTAAACTCTCAGGGTTTTTCTGAGATTAAAGATCATGCCCATTTAGTATTTCTCTCATTTCAATCATTTGCTTCCTTCTTGATTTTTGCATATATTCATGCTACCTGAACTCATGAAATATTTTGTATTTAAATAAGCTCTTTTTCAAATTTAAGTTTATTTCACAAGGAAGTATTGCATCATTATTCTAAAGGAAAAATCAGAATCATTTGCAATATAAGGAAGGTAACTACAAAAATAAATGCAATGTGAACAAAACAATCTTATTAAATTCTGTCTAAATCCTGTTATATGTAGAAGCTTAAAAAGGAGATTATCAGGTGCTAGAGATTGCCTTTTTGATGTAGCCAGAAGGTTAAAAGAGTGGTCCAAAGGGATTCAGTTTCTCATTGTGTAAGCCAATGTTATTTCAAGTCTTTTCTGCACACAACATAAAATCATTGTGAAGCCCTGAAGGAGATACGATTCTGCCCCATGGGAAGCACTGTTCCAGGGATCCCATAGGGCAAGACTAGTGAGAATTAGGGAAATGGGTAAATACTGAAGAGGGTATGTAGAGGTCACTCCCTTGGGCAAAGAGGAAAATGAAGATAGACATTTTGCTTTCCAAGCGTTGACTTGTCCCCTACCCCTGCTTGTTACTGCTTTTACCCTCTCATTTTTCAAATTGGAGAAATTGCACAAAGTTGTCCATGGCTTGAAGATGAAGAGAGGAAAGGGCTGATGGTCTGGGCACCACAGCATGTGATCTGGCAGTCTTGCTGACTCTTAAGTGCTCCTTAGTCTCCCCCCACATACCAGATTGGTACTCATCAAGACACACTGAAAACCTAAAAGTCCTCTCAGTGTTGGAACTGTTTCCTGCAGCCTCATCATATTCCCAAATCAAAACCAGATCCCTTAGGTCTTTGCATTTCGCATTTTGGCTAGATGTAGGGATCTTTTTGGGGTACTGCTCTCAGTCTGTATGGAAGTGAATTATGAATGATGAATTCCATAGATCATCTTGTTTGTGAATGGCACCTTAATATGCTGAAAGTAATATGAAGCCATATATCTTTCCAGATGAATATGTCTTAGTCCTGAAACAGCTTAATAGATTCTCCCACTACCTTCAGTTATTATTGAGGTTCATTGAAAGAAGTTCACCAAAAGATGTTATGGCTTTTGACCAAAACTAAGATTTCCTGTCTCCGATTTCCTGTAATTTCAAAGTTATTTCCCTTTTGTCCTATAACTTGCAAACCCAAAATTCCCAAAGTAGAAAAGGCCCTATACCTTGGCTTCTTCCATAGCCCTATAATAAATAATTAATATTTTACTGTTTTATGAGGTTGATTTGCCCTCAGCAAGGATTGCAAGATATTGCACATTCCATGGGCTTCTGAGAATGTTCTTTTAGTTCTCAGGGAAGTTAATGTTGTCAGTCACTTTAAATTTTAATTAAGATGTTCGGAAAAAATAAAAAGCCTGTAAAAGACTCTGGGTATTTTATGACTAATATTTCTTGAAACATATACTTATTTTTACCTCCATATTAGCTGGGGCATCTGTGAACTTGTTCATTTAACCTATGATAACAGTCTTGTTGCCCACTCAGCCTTAGGTGCTTTCCAATTACTTAAGTCATTTAGAGAACTGTGTCTGTTTTTACTCCTAAAGATTTTATTTTTGCTACCAGATTCCTGAATCTGTTTAAGTAGACTAGAAGATGGCTTTTTTGTTCTAGTCATTGTCTAAGTTAATGTCTTCAAAATGCCTTATACAGAACACTAGTCTTAGATATTTATTGTTAAAATAGCTTGGGAAATGACACATAACAGCTTCTACTCTGGGAGATTTCCAATGCAAACTAACTCTTTGGAGGTCCTGAGCATCCTGAGTAGTTAAGAAAATGGTTTAACATCATGTTTGTCATGTTACTCACTTGCCTGGTAAATTTGGCATATGTGTTCAATGGTCATTTCTAGGACTAAATTTGGGTAGAAGATTTGAGTCCAAGGTGAGTGTGGTAGTTTCAAAATATGGTATTAAATTCCTTAACACTCCTTTCAAGAATTGCGAGTTTAGGGCATTCGCTTTACATCTTGATGCATTTATGATAGCTTCAACCAAAAGATTGAAAGCATAAGACTTAGGTTTAAATCTGCCTATTGTACTGACATGTTCTATTATGTTATGCTGGTTGTTCTAAGTCAACATGTAAGATGCAATTGTCCTTATGCTACCATGACAGCAGTTTCATGTAGATATTTTAATCATGCCCAGCTGTCAAGTCATCCCCTCCAAGGTGTCAAGATATACATGAAGCCTTGCATCCACCAGACCCAGTTTATGCACCAGTTGGATGCTACCAAAAGACCTCAGTTGATGTCATGGTGAACAGAAGGATTACACTTCTATTCTAATCTAAGCCCTGCAAAATTTCTGTTCGTCAATATTGTGAGAAATAATAAAATACTCATAGATTAAACCTCTAAGCTCTGGGTTGGTTAGTTATAGAGTAATAGATAACTAGGACAGGGATGGTTGAATTCTCAGGTATGAAAGACATACCTGAGTCTTCTCTGAGACATCCACAGCTAGAAAGGACATTTTTTTTAATAATCAGGGGACAATGAAATATCAGCCTTGAACTAGGTTTGGTTAATGGAGTTGCTGATTTTTCCTTAAGTATGCATGATTGGGGAAAATAAGTTGGAAATAGGAACACTTTGCTTGTCTATACATGTGATCCCTGTTGTCTGGATATACTAAGCCATGACAGTGGACAGAGCAATTATCCTTGATACATGGGCCTAAAACTAATGTAGATATCAAGGAATTAACTACACTGTCCAATCACAAGAATTATACCACTGCCAGGGGCACAATCATGTGTTGAATGAAATGTAAGGAAGATTCTGATATCTTTAAGTCTACAGGGAGAAAAGAAGTGATAGTAATAGGAAATTCATGGTTAGAAGGATCAGAGTAGTTATGATTGCTTACTGATGAATTCTCTGATTTTTTTTAGAATGTAAGATAAAGAAACCTATCTTCTCACTGAAGCACACTAAATTATTTGGTTTGTTTCCTTTAAAGACTGAATTCAGTGTCTTTGGCATCATCCAGTGGTATTTCAATGACCCATTGCTTATCTTATCTTTACCTCTGATTAATCTCTCATTTTCTCCATATTGCTTCTTTACTCTGCACATGTTATACCCAAGAACATATTCATCAGAAACCAACTCCTCCTGTGGTAAATTCTGGGATCTTCTTAGTTACTGCACTGCCAGGCTGCCCCCTGAATGAGCAAGGCACAAGTCTGGGCTCATATGTAATTTAATGCTTGGCTCATATGTTAATTAGAAGGCTGGGCATGAGGGAATAAATGGGCTAGTCCCTCACAAACCTCACAGGCTCTTAATACAATGGCTGATGCTTCATCTATTCCTCCACCCATTGCACAGTGGATAGAAAGCAGATGTTTGCTGGTGATTATGATGTTTACAGGTATTGAATTATAGTACTGTGCACCTGAAATTTACATGCTATAATCTGAAGTTACTTCAGTAAAGATTTATGGAAAAAACAAAATGGGTGATACTTGTGTGCAAATTCTATCATATTCAATTAGTCACTAATTCATGACTATGATACCTCCTAAATATGGTATTAATCGCATGTACATGTTCAATCACTGCTCTAGCTCATGCAGTCATCTTCTTTCATATAGTATTTGCCTTCTGGATAATCCTCATTTTTCCATTTTCTCCCCAACTGTTGCTTGAGAAATAGTTCCCAGTTGTTTCTAAAGCCCAAATCTGACTTCCCTCTCTCCTGAATAAACTGTGCACAGGTTAAAGCATAGCCTCTAGTATTCCTAGATTAGTCAAGTCCAGCAAGGAAAAAAAGAAACTATTCTAGGTATTTGATTAGATGAAACTTAACAGAGGGACTCAGTGACACACGGACAGGAAGAAAAGAAATCAAACAAGGAGTAATAAGGCAAAAGGGGGTGAGACTGAGGAGGAGATGGGAGCTGAGATCAGGAAGAGAGGACTCTTGCAGTAATTCCAGCTACAGAAATCATGGATAATTTGCTAGAGAACAATTCAGTGCAGAGTAAGAGAGACAAATTCCCTGATTTCCAGTTTTCCTTTTCCCAGCAAATCCATCAGCAAAGGACTTTACTCTATCACAGAGCAGCAGAAGAGTGGAAATGGAACTGACAGCAACTAGGGCAACACCTACTATAATGACATATGAAGAACTTCATGGTTTAAAACTATTGACATCTCCACCTTCATGTTTCTCTGTTCTCTCCATTTCTTCTTTCCCTCCAGCTATACTGAACTAGTCAGAAACCCAAATATATCATTCCCTTTCATAGGAGCTGAACTGACATACATTGTTCTTTCCACTTACAGTCTTCTCCCCTTGACCCAAATAGCGACCTTACACTTATTTTTCAAAACCACCTATCTTTTTTGTTATGGTTTTCCTTAGACTTTTTCAAAATAATTACATCTCCTCCAAGTGCTTTACCCTTACATTCTATTCTTTATTAAGCTATTTATTACAGTGCATTTCCAGTGAGGCAGCTTTTACTTTTAGTCAAAATTTTCCTTCTTAAAATATAAAAGCTTCTATTTTTCTTTTAGGAGTTCTTCTACTTTGCAGGAAACCAAAGAAGCTTTTAACTATTTGGAATAAATTTTTGTTTTTGGGAACTGGCATGTTTTGGGAATAATTGTAGTACCATGTCTGCAGTAACTGGATTGTGATGGGTACATGAGTAAGGACCTACTAGAGTTTTACTTAGAGATGTATATAGATTTAGAAACACAAGCTTTAACTGACAGGACAGTGTAGGTTAGAGCTTCTGATGTTCACATTGTCACCTGATGGAAAAAATTGTCTGAGAATCAAGCCAAAGGGTGCAAAGGTGGACCAAGTGATGGAAAAAAAATGTTCTTGACATTGTTTAGGCATTTAGGTTTAAATATACATGAATGAAATTAAATATCTGAAGTATATAAGTCAGCAGATACACCCCTTTTTAAAATTTATTTAAATTTTTTTTTATTTTGTTGTGGGAAGAAAACAAGTTACAGATACGTATACATATTACAATACCATAATTACAAAATTATAAACCATGCAAAATATTGTGTTATTTACTCATATGTGTGATTTAAAAGTTTCAAATACCACAGGAATGATAAACATCAAATTCAATGTACTGATTATTGTTTCTGGGAATGTATAATAGGGAATAGGATAAAAGAGATGATACCCCCTTTTTATAAGAATTAAAATTTTTCTCATAGGTGTTTAAAATTTTTTTATTTTGCTATTGGATTTTAGAATTTGAGATCTGACCATAAAATCAACATGATAGATTGTGTTATTTAGGCCTACTGTCATTAAAACATCTTTGTTATTTGTCTTGAACTCTAAGAAACATGTCAAGGTACTCTATTAGTTTTGGTCTGTGTCTCCTTGTTTCTCCTGCAGTTTTCCCATTTATTCTCACAAGTATCTGATCCTACATAATCAATTTTAAGGTCAACTTATTTATCAGTGACTTCTCTATTTACATAGAGACTTTTTTTCCTTATAAATTCTATAGTTTTACTGTAATATTCTTGTATGATCTATTATGTATTAACTTCTCTCAATACAAACACAATCCTTTAATATGAAAATACAAGATGATTGTATTTCAGGTCGATTTATACTTTTAAATATTTGTTCATTTTACAACTCTGGGTTCTTCTTTGGGCATATCCTTTGTCTTTTTTTTTTTCTTTCTTTCTTAAATCCTTCTTAAAAAAATTTTTCCCCACAGTCGGGAATGGTGGCGTGTGCATGAAATCCCAACTACCTGAGAGACTGAGGCTAGGAATCACTTGAGTCCGCAGGTTCGAGACAACACCGGACAACATAACGAGACCTAGTCTCTAAAACAGAAAGAAAAAAAAATCTTTCCCATCATGTTTACTTAATTTTTTCCTCTTTTCTAATCCTTCACATTTTTGTCAAGTTGATTTCACTTTGTACTCTTTCTAATTTGAAATCTACTATTGTAAAAAAAAAAATCTTCCTGTTGCTTCATTTCTGATATTTTCCTATACTGGTCTATGTCATATTTTGGTAGTTTCTTTTTTACTCTTAATTTTTATTGAATCACCTTGTATTAATTTGTGACTTTTCTCTGTGTGATTTTATTTTTGTCATTTGTTTTCACCTTCTTTGGGGATGTTATTCAGTCTATCATTTATTCATTATTCCTCTTTCATTTTGATAGCATCTTTGCTTGGTGTCTGAGTTCAACCCTTTTTGTTTTCATGTTTGCATGAGGTGGGCTTTTCTATTCTCTTAAACACTTCCTGATGAGGGATAAAGAAGGATCAGGATAGTTTTCCTCCCTTTGTGACTCTGAGCCACCTTAATCAATTTATGACTTCTCAATAAAACTACCCCTCACTGCTCTACTACCTGTTCCTTCCTCAGGGCTAGGAGAAAATGGAGGTTAGTGAGGCACCTGGGACACGAAATTAGAGGAGAGACCACTCTTAGATTTCAGGAATGTAGACCACATTTCACCGAGCTTAGAATACCCACACTCCCTGCTTTGTGCCCTTGGCATTGTGCTTACCTAGCCTGCTGCTCCGCTCCTTCAGTAGGCCCATCCTGTACCCCACCTCTTCTCCTATTTATCCCTAGAACACTGTGTTCTGTTTCAAGCAGCCTTTCTTCAGAGTGTGATCCTGTCTTTTCTGTGATTACTTCTGTGGGGCTAAGGGATAGGGTGACTCTGCACCCCAGATCTTTGCAGGATCCTCTCAAACTCACTCACAAATAGAAGAATGGAAACTCCACTCCCCACTGTTATACTTATTATTGCCAGAGAAATCAGTTGCCATATCCTTTAAAGTAGTGGAATCTTCGTTTGGGGGTATAAACATACATGAGTTTATATCCTTTGGCCCTAATGACCACCAGAAGCTGCCTCTCTCTTAGCTTGCTTTTGCATAACTCCAGTCCCCTTGAAGGGCTTGTTTCTAGTATCACTCATTTGTACTCTGGTATTTGTGTTTATTTTGTCACAGAATTTTGTTAAAGATGTTTTTCAAGGATTTTTCTTTTGTTATCCTAATTGCTCTCCTTGTTTTCTGAAGTGAGTGTGGAGATTTAGCATCCTTCTGCTGCTCCTGTCTTGCTTCTCCTAACTCCTTAAAGCATTTTAAGTGGGAACCAAAAAGACTCACTCTCTGAAAATCAGTTATATGCTTTTCTGTCATCTTTACTAGACAATGAGCTTCTGAGAAACTGTGTTCTTCCTGCCTAGCACATAGAAATGGATTAAAAATGTTTGTTGAATTAAAGAATAAACAAATATATGAATTAATTAACTCCAGATGGCAATGAAGGAATATAACTTTCTTCTCAAGAACGAAGCAGATGACCTGGAATTATGCCAGTCAACGCCCCTTTGTAGTCTGCCTTCTTGGTAACCTCTTGACTTATCTATGATTACACTGCAGTTTCATGACTGGTGATAGGGTTTCTTTTAGCTTCAAGACTTTGTGGATTATCAGAACAATGCAATCAACCTCACATTAAGTTTTACCAGGTGCAAATGAGAGTGTAGGCTTCAGGTAAGAAGATCTTACTTAAAAGTTTTGAGTTGCAAAATAGAAGAATAGATCAAAAAGTAGTAGTGTATTTACATGATGCAATACCACTCAGCATTCAAAAAAGATAAACTCATGTCATATACAGGACTATGGACAGAATTAGAAAAAAATTCTGCTAGCTGAAATTTGAAAGCAAGAGATAAATAAGGAATAGTCTTACTTATATGTACAATATAGAGAATATGTACAATATAGAGAAACCAAACAAAAGGACAAAAAAAAGCTGAAACTAGCAAGCTGATAACGCAACTGATGCATGAAGCAAGGGTGGGGGCAGAGAGAGAGAGGGCAAAACAGGGAAGGGATGAGCACAAGGGATCATGGTGACAGTTGAAGCATGATATGGTGGTGGGAGAACTATAGGGTATACAGCATTGTATGAAAATATATATAGTCAATACAAAAAATTCTTTGCTCTGCAACTGCCAGCTATGAAATCTTGAGAATGTAACAGTCTAACACTGCCTTTCCTCACCTGCACAATGAACACAATCTTTTATCATCTCTGTTAAAGGGGCCTAATGAATGAGAGAATAAGAAAGCACACAGAGTACCAAAGTAGTAAAAAGTTCTGTATGAGAGGTCATTATCCCTTTTCTTCATCTTCCAATCTCTTGAGGACTACTTTGCATGGGTTTTCCCATTTATGGGGAAATTCTCATTTGTGAATAAGCAGACTTATATTTGGGTGGCTGCAACTGGGAGGTGGGAGAGAAGTAAAGGGAATTTTAGCATTACTGTGGTTGTATTTGCCTGCTCCATGTTCCTCCCCTATTCTCATTAGGTTTTCACAGAATTGGACTACTTTATTTGTCAGATAAGAACAAATGCCAGGGGAGCATCTGTAGATAGCTCTCTTGGTCTGGAGGGATGTAATGTGTTCATCCAAGTCCCCCAGCCCTCAAGAGGGCCTTCAATGCACATTATCATTCCCCATACTTTGTGTCTGGGTGAGGGGAAGGTCACCTTTTAAATATTTTCATTCTCTGAATTCCAATGTGACTGAACCAAGCAACCTTCAGCCTTCAGGAGAAATCTAGATGAGTTTCATTTTGTTGTATAATTCTGACTTCTTTTCCATAGAGTTATTAAGAAGTAGTTCTCTCTCTTCCTCATCCCCATTTGGGTTGTCTCCAATGTGAGAAAGAATGCAGTCTGCTTATCAATTTGTTGACTCCTCCTTTCTAGCTGCCCTGACAGAAGAAATCTCTTCAGTGAACTAAGTGGAGGTCCTGCTTTCCTGGCCCACAGCATAATCTGGCTTCATCTCAGATGCAGAATTATACAAATTCTCTATTACTATGGAGAGCACAAATGTTCAGTGCTTAACACTCTAGCAGTCCCTTCACTACTGGTGATCCAGTCAGGCACTACAAAAACTCTCTTCCGCCCCCAGCCTCCTCCTTCTGTTCTTGTCTTACTCTTGCTAGCATCTTTCCACTTTGTTCATCTCTCTCTCATGCCCATCGGTGTCTAGGCAAATAGCTAATTCCTTTTTAGCAACTCTCCAACCAGTAGTCTGTATGCTAAATAAGTGCTCTGGCTGCTCAATTAAGTCACAGCGCATTGGGAAACATGCAAAGCCTGGATTCAACTCCTGCCCCTGTCACAAAGCAGCTGGAGACTCTTTATGGATGTTTGCTATCTCTGTTTGGCCAAGAAATGTCTCACAACAGTCGTGCCTTAATGCTGGATCTTTAAATTGCAAAACTACCGCTCCATTTAGGACAAACATATGTCAGGTAGTCACTTGTGGAAAAAGAACCCACTTTTCAAGGATGAAGAGAAGACACATCAGTTGTGAAGTTGGCCACCTTCACAGAATTTCTGTGAGACCATGCACAAAGCATCTTTGTAGGCGTAGGTTCTCACCCGTCACTCCAGGTTCCAGTAAGAGCCCTTACTTCACATCCCACAGTGAGAGCATTGGGAAGGCTTTTTTCCACTTGGACTCATTTTAAATTACATTCTGGCAGCAGTTAGATAAATTCTATCTGTCTTCAGAGCCCCAGGCCCCCTTGAGATAGCTATTGATAATTGAAGAAAGAACAGAAACCAAAACTTCATTCAGGAAGTTTGGGTTTATGTGGTTTGTCAATTTACGTGAGTGATTCCCCAGAGGACAAGAAGGATAAAGTTAGTAAGGTGGAGAACTAAGAAGGAGAGGTCCTTGCAGAGGTCCTGCTTTATGCCAAATAAACTTTTGTCAACCTTTGACAACAGTGCTTTTACACACAAAGGATCAAGTTAACTCACTTGTAATCCATGTTTTATCTATATGTGAACACCCAGCTGGGAATCTAAGGATGTATTTGATTTGGAGTGTCCTCTGTCTGTACTAGGCAAAGACACAGGTAGTTATAGACTGAAGTCAATGACTCAGGGTACTGGATGTGAATGCTGAACAGGTTAAGACTTTGCCAGAATTAGTATTGCCCATGCGCTTGGCTTGGCCCTCAGCGTTCTTATGCTTGAGGGCTCATCTGACCTCTAGACTTTAATTGCTGCCCCAATGGTAACAGCCTTCCAAAGTTATAGCTTCCATCTTTGTGCTATCTGGGGAGCGCTGGTTTTGAGGTGCTCAGAATGAGGTGCCAAGAACATTTCCACAGTCTCAAAAATGCAAGCATACAACTCCAATCTCCACCAACATTTTTTTTCAACTCTTATGTTTGCAAATAGTACTTTTAAAGGAGGAAACCACCTTCACATTAAGAAGACTTAAGCAATAAATTCTAGTCTAAATATTCCAATACTGTTTGTGACATAGAACTGAGTCTTTATACTGGTTAAGTTGCCTTTTAAAAGCTAAGTACCTTTCATTCCCTATAGCTTTTTCCAATATGGGAATTGTTCCTATGTTATAGCTATAAGGTTTTATTGTCTTTTTCATCTTTTATGCCTTTGGTGTAAGAAGTACATGGCTTAATTTTTGTATGCCTCTTTGCCCCCTTAATGATTTTTGTAATAGTTTCTCAATAAACACTTGGTTAAAGAATGAATATGAAAACAAAAAATGAACAAGCAGTCATTCTCTTCTCAGTTTCAAATTCTCTGGCCTTAATGACTAAGTTGGGTCTTAATGTGATTTCAAAGCATGAATTCTCTGAAGATCTGCTGCTGTCTCTTGTGAACCCTGCCATCCTTTCTACCTCAGAACCTCCCAGTACTCTTTGAATAAATGGTTGAAGCATACTTTTAAAGACTTCAGTGCATAACTACTAAGTAATTCCTAATGCTATTAACTACACTTCAAAAGTGAAGTGGTTGCCATTTGAATCTCAATGACTTTAAAAAGCGAAGCTATAAATACTGATGTCTTTTTTCTTCATTTAAAGGACAGAAAAGTGGGACAATCCCTGGAAAATACATATTTTAGTAAAGGCTCTAGAGTGGGGTAGGGTAGAAATGCATTTCTGCCATAAAACGATACATACCATTAAAATTTGAGCATCAACCTTGTGGAAACTCTAGAGTGAAGTTAATCTGGAAAGTGTTGCAAGTTCACTAGAGGCTTTTTATTTGAGGATATGAAATCTTTTAAGTATTTTGAAGTCAAGGTTGTAGATGATTTCTTTCCTTTTCAAAGATACAAAAAACTGCATGATCAAAATAAGGAAGGCAGAATTACTCACAAGAAGGTGCAAGATAAGAAACCCTAAATAAGAGGAAAGACTAGAGGCCCCCTGCGTTTTTTTCCACTTAAAAAGCCCTGAGTACTCTATGAACAAATAACTAAAGAACTAACTGTTTTAACCATAGAAAGAATTCACTTTAATCTATAATTAGGAGTATCAGTTCTCACCAAGTAATTGTATATCCTAATATGCCAAGTCCTCAGTTACTGTCGGTTATAGTTTCCTGTGAAACTGCAACTTCAAGTAAAACATATAGCAAGTCAGTTTTAACATAGGTTAGCTGATAGAAATAAGGGTTATTTTTAATGAGTTTAACATCTCCAAACATCCAAAAGCATCACTGAGATTTAATAATAATTTGTGTTCATTGGCCCATTATTCAAGTGGCTGGAGCCTATTCTGCAACTCAGGGTATAAGGTCAGACCAGCCTTGAAAAGCATGTCAGTCCACTGCAGGGCACACACCCACAGCCACACCTATTCAGGGGTAATCAGGACCTGCTGAGGAACCTCATGTGTTCACCTTGGGATTTGGGAGGAAACAGAGTGCCCGGAAAAAAAAACCCTGTGGACATGGGGTAACCATGCAGGCTCTATTCAGACAGTGGTCCTGGAACTCTTCAGCTTTTTGTTCTCATCAGAGTGGTAATGAAATGATGTTGAAGGTAAAAACGTTGATGACCCGTTGTCTAATTGACTTAAACCTCTTTCATGAATCCCAGCATATTTAGAACAAAGACCCTGTTCTTTAATGTGGATTATAAAGTTCTTCATCATGCTCCATCAGTCTTCTCATCTTTTTTCCTGCCTGCTTCCCCATAACTCTTTGCACTGCTCATATCAGTTCTTCATTGATTCTGTTTGTTCCTGTCATCATAGAGATAACTGCTAACAGTTCTGTACTAAGAAGTCCAGGACAATGTCTTAAGTGAAAATGAAGTTGCAGGAAGAATAATAGGAAATAATAGGAAAGTCTCGTGTGAATTTATGAACATAAATAAAATAATACAGCACAAAAGTGAGAGAAGAGTAAATAAAGATAGCAAATATTGTAATTGAATAATTTAAAATATTTGATGCTTTTGACATATGTAACAGTGTGGCCCACACCTACAGAATACAAGTTTTTTATCAACTGTAAGATGAATATTTATCAAACTGATTACACAATACACAGCAAAGCATTTTTAAACAAATGTCAAATGATTGAAATGATATGTTATCTCTTTCATATCACATTTCATATCATAGCTTAAGGTAACCAATTCATTTCCAAAAAAATCTGGAAAGAGTCTGATGTTTTCAAAGTAATGAAAACACTTCTGACTAATGCATGGATCAAAGATATAATTGTAATGGGGATAGAGAATATTGTGAATTAAAAGATAGCAAAATATAATATGTATATTTTGAGATGTAACTAAAGTCAATGACTTAAGGAAATATTTAGTTATAAACCCATCTATTAGGAAAGAAGATTAAATTTTGGTAGAACTATTTGTTTCAAAAATTATGAAAAAAACAAAATTAGATCCAAGGAAAAAATAAGGAAAAAATGTACTAAACAGTAGATGTTAAGGAAAGAGACAGATAATAAAGAAAATCAGTGCAGCCAATTTCTTTGAAAAAATTAATAAAAATATCTGATAGTATTGAACAGAATAAAAAAACAGATTTACAAGTTATCAATATCAAGAATGCAAAAGATGTTATCATTACAGACCTTACAGGGAGTGAAGAGAAAATATATAGACAACTGTATGACTGTTATTTGACAACAAAATAAAATGGAGTCATTCTTTGGATATCACAGCTATAAAGATGGTCAAGAAAAGAAAAGAATCATGACAAATCTGTGTCTACCAACTAATTTGAATTCATTATTTAAACTCTTCTATAACAAAACTCCATGTCCACATAAACTCATTTGTGAATTTCTTTAAATATTAAAGCAAGAATTCCAGACTTCAAGCTATACTACAAAGCCATAATAATTAAAACAATATGATACTGGTACAACAGACATTCAGACCAATGGAACAGAACTGAGTGCCCAGAAATAAAACCACACATATATAGTCAACTAATCTTTGACAAAGGCGGGAAAAACTTACATTGGAACAAAGACAGCTTCTTCAATAAATGGTGCTGGGAAAATTGGACTATGAACTGCAAAAAAATGGACCAATATAACATCCTCACACTATGTACAAAAACTAACTCAAAATGGATAAAATACTTAAATGCCAGGCCTGTAACCATAACATACATAGAGGGAAACTTGGGCAAAACCCATTACAATTCAGAAATCCCTTTCTGGAAACATCTATAGATAGCAAAAAAATGAAGGAAAACATAAACAGATGGTACTACATCAAACTAAAAAGCTTCTGTAGAGCAAAAGAGACAATAGAAAAAAAAAAAAGAAGCCCAACCAAGTGGGAAAAAATTTTTGCTCTCCACAAGAGTGATAAGGGTTTAATAACAAAGATCCACAAAGATACACAACTAAACAAAAACAAAACAAGAAGCCCAATTAAAAAAATCGGGAGAACTAAAGAGACACTTCTCCAAAGAGGAAATACAAATGGCCAAGAGCACATGAAAAATTGCTCAACATCACTAGCAATCAGGGAAATGCAAATCAAAACCACAATGAGATAGCACCCTATACCAGTAAGAATGGCCCACATCAAAAAAACAGGCAACGCTAAGTGCTGACATGGCTGTGGAGAGAAAGGAACACTCCTACAGTGCTGGTGGGAATGTAAACTGATCCAGCCACTATGGAAAGCAGTGTGGAGGACCTTCAAACCACTGAAAATGGAACTACCATTTGACCCAGCAATCGCTCTTTTGGGAATCTATCCAAAGGAGACCTCAATGCTTGTACAAAGGGATACCTGTGCCCAGATGTTTACTGCAGCACTGTTTATAATTGCAAGGACATGGAAACAACCCAAATGTTCCAAAACAGATGAATGGATGAAAAAGATGTGGTATATATACCCAATGGAATATTACTCATCAATTAAAAATGACAAATTAAATGAATTTATGGTAACAGGGATGTACCTAGAAGAAATCATATTAGCAGAAACAAGTAAAAAAGACAAATACAGAAACCAAATGGTTTCACTATTATATGGGACACTGGAAAGATAAACAAAAAGCCATGATGAAAAGTCAAAACAAGCTAGCAACCAAATTGAAGTACACAACTGGGGTGGGGGGCAGGGTGAGAAAGGTCAGGGAGGGTGAACCTTGGGGATTACAAAGATGTGAAATTTATATGTAAATAAATTATTTGATAAAAATAATAAATACTGAGGCAATAAATAAAATTAATCTCATGAAACTATTTCAGAAAACAGAAAAACAGGATATTCTTCTCAGTTACTTTTATAAGGCAACATAACCTGGATTTCAGAAACTTGAAAAGATCATTATGAGAAAGGAAAATCTCATTCATCTCTTTCATGTATGTAGATAAAAGCATTCTAAACAAACAAAATACTAGCAAATAAAATCCAAAGAAATTGAAAGACAAAATAAGGTAGACTAATCTGTTTTTCCAAGAATACATGCTTATTTAAGATTAAAGGGTTAGTGAGTATATAACTGCATACATAGAATAATGAAGAAAAATGACACCATCTCAATAACTGCAAAAAATTATTTGATAAAATTAAATAGAACTTTGGGGGGAAATTCTTAGCAAGCTAGAAGTAGCTAATAATCATCCAATTCTAATTAATGAAATTCTTACAAATACCTTACTACTCATGTCATAATAGTGGTGAAATTTTTAAGGCTTCACTACTGAGAAAAAGGACAAAGACATTTGTGATCACACTCTATTAAGATTGTTCAGGAACTTCTAGGCGAACAGAAAGGCAAAAAAGAGAAATGGGAGCCATTAGGGTGGTATGTTAGTTTTGTTTGACTGATGGCTGTAATACAAAACCACAAGAATGTAAGGGGGAAAATTTTAAATAAAAATAAATAAATAAATTTTGAACAATTAAAAAAAGAAAAAAACAAACTTGATGGCATAAATAACAAAAAGTTATTCTCTTTAATGATTGGGAGATGAGTTCAAAATTTGACAGCTGCGTGCTCCATGTGGGGATAGAGAGACAGATCCATTGCCTGCATTTTTCTAGAAGTTAGACTTGAGACTTTATCACTTTAATCGCCTCTTCCATGCTTATATCAATGTCTCCTCTGTGTGTCTGAGTTACCACCTTTTTCTTCTCATAGAAGAGTACTAGTGAAAACATTTAGGGCTTATTCACATAATCCTGGACAATCAATTAGGTCAAGGCTCTTAATTTTAATTATATTGCCAAAGAACCTTTCCCCAAGTAATGTACTATTTTTTCAGCTCTGGGGTTAAACTTTGACATCTTTGAATAACT
Organism: Uropsilus gracilis; assembly: GCA_004024945.1. Lineage (NCBI taxonomy): Eukaryota > Metazoa > Chordata > Mammalia > Eulipotyphla > Talpidae > Uropsilus > Uropsilus gracilis. The sequence continues at coordinate 127,115 of PVHY01001066.1, read as the reverse complement.
ATCATTCAATCTACCACAGATGGAAAATGAATAAAAAAATTATCATTTACAGAAAATCTTATTTTATAAATCACAAGTAAAAAATTCTATAGATAAATTATAAATGAATTTACAGTTTGTTAGACACAAAGCCCTGTGTTAAAATTAATTGAATTTCACATACAGTCAACAACACCTAGAAAATAAAGTTTTAAAAGGATATCATAAATCATAATGTAGAACTCACCAAATACTCAGAAATATATCAAACAAGTGATGCAGTAAAAACTACCATGACTGAAGGAAATCGGAGAAGACTAAGTAATTAGAGAGCTGTATCATGTTTCATAGACTGAAATAGTCAATATTGTAAAGATGTCAGTTCTCCTAAATTGATCAATACACTCAACAGCAATCCAAATAGCAATTTTCATTGCTTTCAATGGAAATTGGCAAATTGAGATTAAAATGTGCATAGGAATGAATACTAAAAATGAGTAATAATCAAGGTAAACATGAAGAAGAACAACAAATATGTAGATATTATACTACTAAATATCAAGGGTTAATATTAAACTATAATAAAAAGATGATAGCATAAGTAATTGAGGCATATTGACATACTGCAGAAAAATAATAGTGGAGAAAGGGACCAACTCTAACGTTACTCTATGTCAGTGCTTCTTCCAGATCCACCTCAACTGTCATAGTCTCCAAGTGTCCCCATTTCTTTTCTGACTCATTCTCCCTTAGCATCTATTTTTTATTTTTTATTAGAGAACTGACTGCACGGTGGTCTTTAGTCATCTACTTCCATTACCTTCTAGAGGGAAATAAACCAATATTATGCCTCTTTATTATAATAAATTGTAGCTATCACACTCACTCTTAAGTAATCTCACTCAGGGAAGAAGCCCTTGCTGGTGAACTTCTTTAGATGTTCCGATTTAATTCCCACCTCCTGTGAAAAAGCAAACTTCAATTCTGAGAAGTGAGGAGACTTATTAGAGTGACATAGGAACGAAACCTGAAGTCTATGTAAGAAAATTCTAAGTTGATAGGAAATTCTAACATCTCTGACTCCCTATGAAAAATTAAAAAAAAAATTACTCTAACCTCATTTCTTATAATACTATGATTTTATAGAAAAAAATTTCCCTTTATTTATTTTTTGATAATTTGTGGGTACAATTTCTTTCTTTTTTTTTTTTTTTTTTTTTTTTTTTTTTTTTTTTTTTTTTTTTTTTTTTTTTTTTTTGAGACTAGGTCTTGTTATTTTTGCCCGCGGAACCACAGGCTCATGTTGCCTGGGGTACCACAGACTCAAGCAATCCTCAGCCTCGGCTTCCCAGGTAGCTGGGATTACAGACATACACCACCATACCCAACTATTTCTTGGGGGGGGACTAGGTGTCATTACATGCCCCAGGCGGGACTAGAACTGCGATCCTTGGCCCTGGCCATGGCTTCCTAGGCTGCCGCTTACAGGCATGAGCCACCATGCCTGGCTTGTGGGTACAATTTCTTTCTTTTTTTTTTTTTTCACAGCGTTATCTACCCTGGGGTTCTCCCACCATCTTCCACCTTATCACCCTAAGCTATGGTCTTAATCTTTTGTGTCCCTTCCACCCCTGGTTCTGCCCTTCCCCTCTGGTGCTCTATACTTCAATTCTGCTGAAAGTTTTACATTTTTCTTGTCTGTTTCCCCCCCCCTTTATCCCTTATATAAATAAGTGAACTCATCAAATATTTCTCTTTTACTCTCTAGCTATTTCTGGCAGCATGATTCCTTCCAACTCCATCCATGTTGCCGCAAATGACATGCTTGTCTTTTTTGATCGATGCATAATATTCTATTGTGTGCATATACCACAGCTTTTTGTACCATTTGTCTGTTTTGGGGTATTTGGTTTGTTTCCACATCCTGGTTATTGTAAATAATGCTGCAATACAGATCCACAAAGAATTCACGCAACAAAAACAAAGCAAAAAACTCAGTCAAAATGGGGTAAAAAGCTAAAAAGAAACTTTTTGAAAGAAATACAAATGGCCAATAGGCACATGAAAAGATGTATAACACCACTAATAATCAAGAAAATGCTAATCAAAACTACAATGAGATATCATCTCACACCAGTAAGAATGGCCCATATAAAAAACAGACAACAACAAATGCTGGCATGGATGTGGAGAGCAAGGGACATGTTTACACTGCTGGTGGGAATACAAACTGGTCCAACCACTATGGAAAGCTGTGTGGAGGACCCTTAAAACTACTGAAAATGAAGCTCCATTTGATCCAGTAATCCTACTTCTAGGAATCTACCCAAAGGTGACAAAACTCTAATTCATAAAGACACCTGTACCCAAATACTGTCATCTTTTATGTTAAGGCCTGACAGTTTTCCTCAGACTGAAATTCCATTTACAGTGTCCCTCCTCCTGGAAGGATGGAGTGGAAAGGGAGGCAGGAGAGGGATCTCAGCACTACTACAAAGCCCTCTGTGCTCTGTGTGGTGTAAACCAGGGACAGGGAAGTCATCTTGACAGGGCATTCAGAGAACTGTGGAGAGTAAGAGAATGAGTACCAGTAAGGTAGCACCTGTAGCAACATTTGAGCTGGAGAAGAAGGGGGCGTGGAGCTTGACCACAGTTGAATGGTGGTAAGGAAATTTCATCTTGTAAGCCATGATCTGAGCTCTTAATTGATTTTTCCCTTCTATAGCTTACAAAATTTATTTCAACACTGTGGAGGGTGTCATGGGAAAGGTTATGATCCTATACTTAGAACAGTGTTAGCACAAGAAGGTTCATCCTTTCTCCAGAGGTCAGGTTGTGGGACAGGGGTACCCTGAAGCTGTCCAAGGGGAGAGACTTGGGGAACAAAAACTGTCACCTCATGGCCTACTTAGCCTTCCTAACCAGAATGCTCTATGTTGCACACTCCAATTTGTTAATATTTATCTTATGAAGGAATTTGCTTGTATCTTTACCTCCTTGGGACTCTGTTACCAAAATCAGATGGAAGAGATGAGAACTGGGGCAATTATCTCAGCATTAAGAGGGTCATTCATGACCAACTGGAAGGATTCCAACAAAAGCAGTAATTTCAGACGTAGGCAACAAGACACCTCAAACTAAAAATGGCCTAGTTGAATCTTCAGCTCTAGGTCATCACAGTTATCTCCCACAGAGTCAGACAGGCTCTGTGATAGGAAGCCACAAGCAGACAAGAGCTAACACATGCACCTTAAAGATCTCACCTGGCCTCTTTCCATGGGGTAGACAGCCATAGGAAGAGAAAGGTTTATCTCCTCCTCTTACTTCTCCAAAAATGTCTTGTATCTGGTAAAAGTGAAGGGGGAGGAAATAATGGTGAGAAAATTGTACCACATCAAACTGTCTCAATCCCTTTCTTTATAGCTGTTGTGAGAAATGGAGGAAACAGTTAAGCCTTTAGTCCATATGTTTTCTAAAAAATTATAAAATAAGATAAATATGTATTTCATGCATGAAGCATTTTAAGACACTAGAGTATGCATTTCACTCAAGCTGACGCTCAGGTTTGAACACTGGCTGGCATTCATCATTTACTGTAAACCTTGACTTTAGGGCCTGGATTCCTGAGGAGAGTGTGTTTGCTACAGCAGCTCCTGCCAGCATGCACAGTTCCTAGTTCACTGGTATCACAATTTCACATTCTGGGAGAGAATGTCATTCAGGATACACTCCTACAGTCCATAGTGAAAACGGTCAAAGAAAACGTTGATGGACTCTGTGGGTTCCTTTTATTTGTCCACTTGAAAAAATAATTCAGTACAGATTTAGATTTTTGTGGGGGTGAAAGTTTTGGATTGGGGAGTAGGGATGGGGGACATTATTGACAGAGTATAGGATAGAACATAAAGGTCAAGGGGTTGGGTTTCTGGCTTAGCCTGCCAGGCTTACTTCTCATCTCCATAGCTTACCAACTCTGTGAAACTGGGAAAGAATTATAGCTCTCCAGGCCTCTTAAATCCTCCTACATGATAAAATGGGGACTCAAAACAGAATGTAATTTCAAATAATTGATGATAAAGGAAGACACTGATGGTGAGTATATTTTGGCTGACGCATTAAAAACTTAGAATTTCTCAATGTTCATATGGATGACTGATTTTTACTTTTCTTTTGAAAATAAAAATTGTCACATTATTCCCACTATATGTTAAAATAATCTTTTAGCATAAAAAAAAACATTCTTGTTCCACTCAAAAGGAAATATTAGCTAAATTTCAGAATATTTTCCCTTTTTTGGACATAGATTTAAAAATAAGTACACTCTGTGGTGAATCTGCTACTAATTTCAGGCCAGAAGAAAGTGTCTTGTAAATGTGTATTGAGTGATCCAGACCTGGATGCATTCTCACCTTGCCTGATGTCTTGTCTAGGCAATTATCTCCGGTTCCATGGAATGCCCTTGTTCCAGTGAAGGGGCAAATGCTATAGGTGGAAAAGTCATATTTTATTCATTTTATAACTCTCTTATTTTACAAGCATAAATGGTTGTAGAATAGGATTGAGAAGCCATGGGGTAATTTATTATTGTGGCAGTAATTTTGAAAGCCTAAGAAAACGAGCTAGGGCAGAGCCAGCACCTTGTTTGCTAAATACCTGAAGTTTCTAAGCTGACAGTTACTGAGTTGAAAAAAAAAATCCTAAGGACTCTGGATTGCTGGTTTGAGTCAAATTTTAGTCCTATTTATGTTTAGTGTCTAATTTAAAAAACTGCATTGGAGATTTTAGCAAAGGAGTTGAGGTACATGAATAGTCAAAAATGGTTGCTTGTTAACTTTTCCTGAGGGCCCAGTCTAAGGAGGGTTACAGATGGTAGGATGATGAAAGGAGAGCACAGCTACTCAGTTGACTTTGGGAAGTGGGTGGCATCCCCTGATTGAATTCACCATGGATATTCTCGCAGATTAACTCTCACATGGAATTAAAAAATGTTTCTCTCTCAAGTCCATGTCCTCATACTCTTCTCAGTGGTTATCTCCACTCTAGGCTCCTAAGCTTTCTGAGATAGTTTCTGCCCTATCCAGAATTGATCAGAAAAACGAACCTCTGTCTGGCACCTAAATCTTTTCAGCAATGAATGTCCCTCCATCCCTGAGGTAGATTGATTCCTCATGTGTTACTCTGGAAAAGGAACTTCTGTCTCATATGTCAATAAGGGAGAGAAGAGTTTGGGAAACATTAAATTCACCCCAGAGATTGCAATTGTTTCTTAGAAATGTGCTGTGTGTCATTTGTCAACCAGAGAGATTATTGCAAACAAGATAAGGAAAACTTTTTTTGTTAAGTCTCATGGTTCATACTTCCATCTGACCCCCGGCTGTGGCTGAGTAAATCTCTTCTCATAAATTCATTCCACGTACTTTGCGTCTAGCAGCCAACAAAAATGGTCACTTCATTCTGCCTGTTCTTGCTGTACTTTTCCCAATGTTCCTGGACATTTTCCTATTTTACTTCGGTATTCTTCCTTGTTTTCCTTTGAACTTATTATGGGAGTTTCATGATAACTAGGGCAGCTGATAGAGAAAATACTATGTCCATTTCACTGGTGAAGAAATTAAGATTTGGGAAGAAGTACTGCTAGATCAAAGGTAACTAAGTCCTAGTGATAGGATCCAGGATGCCCTGACAACCCAGAACACTTTCTTTACTAGAACACCACTATAGTGAAGTGATTCCTGAAGTTGGGGTTGGTAGTCCTTCCTTAGAGTTGGGGCTTTGTTGCTGTTCATTTAATTAAGGACTAGATTTGGTTAGAAGAGGTTACCTAATTATAGTGAGATGCTATTTACCTGCACAGGGTTATTCACAGGTGAGGAGAGGTGTTGGATAGACCAGCCATCAGTCTGGTATGGTTTGGCATCTGCCATTACCAATCTCTGTACTGGTCTTTTGTAGCATGCAAATTTTTTTTCTGAGCACGTCTTTCTCCTAACTTTTACTTCAGAGTTATAAGGTCTTATATGGGAAGACTGTCTCCCTAGAAATTCTAGTCTAACTCTCCCTAGTAATTCCAAGTCAAAGTTGACATTATTTTGACTTCTATTTACTCTTTATTTATTTTTAATTATCTGTGGTCTCCAGAGTATCAGTGGTATCAGTGTTTGCTGTAACAGAGTCTGTGGAGATAGTCTATGGGGCTGGTTGTAGTCATATGGAGAGTAGTAACATGTCTCAATATGTCATCCCTGGAGTTGATGAGGTAACAGGAACAACTATACTTTTACTCTATTCAAAATGAGAAAGGTTTGACCATTGTCAGAGGATGTTCATATATATACCACTTCAATCATCCTGAAATATCTAAAAATATTGTTATGCAGTAAGACACAATGGGATTTTTCTAAGAAGGATGGCCACATAAAGTAGTTATATTGTAAAACAAAATACAATACTATAGATATGGTTTACTATGTGCTTCAATGCTTTATAGGGATGATTAGTCAACACAGGTAGGGTTTTGCTACAGTAAGTAAATGACTTGTATATGTTAGTTCCTGACTTAATACTTTGCCACAACTGTACTGACTTAAAGTAGCACATGTTTATTATATTACAGTCATATTGGTTACAAGTCTAATACATGTCTCACTAGACTAAAACTGAAATGCCAGTAGGCCTATGTTCCTTTTGGAAGGTCTAATTCCCATATTAATTTTGTTGGTAAAATTTAGTTCCTTGAGGTTGTGGGACACAGTTCCTATTTTCTAGTTGATTGCAGACCAAAGACTCCATTTCCAGCTTCTAGAGACTGCTCTATTCATTGACTCATGCTCCCCTTCATTCCTCTTCAAAGCACTAATGATGTTAAATCCTTCTTAGACTTTATTTCTCTGGAAAGTCCTCTGGCTTTAATGACTCAAGTTATTAGGAAGTTTTCCTCTAAATAATCCAGAAAAATAATCTTTCCACCTCAAAGTTCATATCAATAATGGCATCTACAAAATTCCTTTAGTTAGGAAATATATTCTCAGGATCTAGGGGGTCAAGGTGTAGGCATTTTCAGAGGGTCATTATTCCACCCACTATAATCTGAAATCTCAGTGGCTTAATCCAATAAATGCTCTTGTAAGATCTAGAAGATATAATGAAGCTTTCTTCTATCAGTATCATTTGAGATATGTAACATTAAAGTCAAATACTGCTGATAAATTAAGTAAAATTGAGACTGTTAGACTAATTACATGGTCATGGCTAAAACAGTATTAGTGGAGAGGAAGGATGGAAGCCTACATAGATGTTCTCAAGAGATTTGGGAGGAGAGTAATTGAAAAAGTATAAACAACTGCTATTTTCCTTTAACAGAGGAGAAAACGGAGGGCCAAAGATTATCTATGTAGACCCGAAGGTGGTCCTCAGTAAAACTGAAAAGTTGGTGAAATTTGACTCGGGGTCACTCCATTAAAGTAAGACTTCTAGATAAGCTCTTGAAGACAGTGTCTGGACACAGGCTAGTGATTTACTTTTCTGTGTATATACTTATTTACATGCCTTTGGTATTAAACACATGATGTTCAATTTGTATATATAGAGAGATGTTTATTTATACATATATACCGTGTACCAAATATTTGTGGAATTTATTTGGAGAAAAAAAACACAGTAGAATAAGGGCTTAAACAGAAATTTGGACAAGAACTACTTATGCTTGAATTGTTAAATTAGTTCTCATATGTATTCAATTAATCTTCTGTTATAGGAGGCTCTACCCAGGTAAGTATTCAGTAGCATACAATCATTGTGCATACTAGGTCTAAAACTTAACATTCTTAGGTTTAAATCTCATCTTTACTACTTGCAACTGTGTGCCTTAGATTAAGATAACTGACTTTCTTTGGTTTCAACTTTGCCATTTGCAAAGTTGCAAAGTCCCATCCTGAAGGTACTGTAACTGTCCCATCCTGTAGGTGCTATAAATGTAGAATTCATGAAAGCACCTAGAAAAATATTCAAAAGGTGCTAGATGCTGTTATTATTACAGTTAACTGAATACGTTGAAGGTGGTGATGCGGTGGTCGAGGACTTAGAGAAACTAGCTCAGGAAGACCTCTCGGGTCAGGTAGTTGTTTAAAGGATGGTTGCAGTGTTGTGTAGATCTGTTGATAAAACTCTAAAACCATTCTGAGGGCAAGTGATAATGAAGAGGACTTGAATTAAGGAGGTGATGAGGATCAGGTGGATGTAAGAGTTCTTTATCAGGTAGCATCAGAAAGACTTGGTAGTGTTGAAGGGAAAGGTTGAGGCTAACTCCCAGATTTCAAGTCTGGGAGATTGAGTGGTGTCAGACTGAATAGGAGACAGAATATTTTGTGAGAGTAGATGAGGTCAGTGTTGACCCTGTTCACTTCCATGGACTGCAGGACTCTCAAGTAAAGGTGACTATGGTGCCTTGCATTGTGATTCTGGCCATGTGTTTTCTCCATCTTTTTTGAAAATAAAAATGCAAGGAGTGTCTACATAGGAGTAACAGTGGAGGCTCTGTGTGTTATATAAGTAATGATATATAGAGGTGATATATAACTGGGTTTCTCAGTTTTGACATTATTGACATTTTAGAGGGGACAGCTTTTACTGTGCCTTTTACAATACCTATGCATTGATGTTTAGTGATAACCTTGACTCTTATCCATTAGATGTCAACATTATCTTTCCTCCCCAGTTATGACAACAAAAATGTCTCCAGAAGTTGCAAAATATTCCTGGGGGATACTTTTGCCTCTGGCTGACAACCACCGGTTAAAATGAAGTCAGGAACAAAGGATTGAGCCCTGAAGTCACTGCCAGTTTTCGGAACTTTGGAGAGTTCCAGGAAAGAAATGTTTGAATAAGTCAATCTGTCTAGAGAGATTGCTTAAGAGATAGATGGGAGGGAGGGGAAATGACTTTTGAATTTGGTGATAAGGAGACACTTGGTGACAATATTCTCAGGACTGATAGGTCAGGAACCTAAAACTGGGGGATAGATGGAATCCATGGAAGTAGAGTTAGTAAGTGTAAACTCTGTTTTCAATGAATTTGAGGAAGAAATGAAGAAGGGGAGCAGTTATTCAAGAAGTAGGTTATCTAAGGTCTTATGAAAGCTCCTTGTAATGATCAAATTTTATTTCTTTTGTAAATATCAGCTTTGATTAATAGAATGGTTTCATAAATAAATGTACATTGGTTGGACTAGAACTTTATTTGGTTATCTTTCCTTGGACTATGGACATTTTAAACAACCCCAGAAAGAAAGTGATATTCAACAAAAGGAATGAATCACAAATGGCAGAATTTCAGGCATGAGTCAGAGATAATTTGGGTGTAGCCTTGCCCTATGTCCTCTTACTACGCTATCTACTCACCTCTCATTTCCCACATGAACCGATTTTTCCCTGTTTTTGCCGCTAACCAGACTTTGTTCCCCAGCTCAAGCCATAGGTAATTATTTCACCCTTGACTAATTGACGGTGACAAATAGCTACTAAATTGAGTACATAAGAGAACAAATTTGGTGTCCTTGTCTTTCCCAGCCTCTTCAGGCAGAAAGAGACTTGAATATTCCCTGGATTGAATTGCAGGGAATTTTACCGTCAATCTTAGGGATGTCTGCATGAGCTAATGAGATGCAAATAGTGACACAACAAGATAAAAAAAAAAGGAGAGAGCCCAACTGCAAACCTCATAACTTATAGTGTTGTCCTAAGGGCGGCAGCAGAGTACATAAAAGGAGAGGGGGGAGACACAGCTAACAGCATGGCTGTTGAATGATGAGTTGTTGGTTTATCTAGAGCTTATGAACATAATCTCAGCTTAAAAAGATGAATGAGAAGAGGCTCCAAGACAGAAAATCTCTTATTTGAAGATGTAGAGTTGTAGTTGAGTACAGCTACAAGCAAAGGCAAAGTTTATTTTCATTTGACTTTAACCATAGCTCATATCTTCTCTCTCAAAAGAAACTCATAAACATAAATAGATTATTTTTTTTTTTAATTTGAGAGCCAATATGATTTATATCAAGAACCATCACAGATTTATTTTTGTCCTTAACTCCTGGCTGCTCTTTACATTACTAGTCTGGTATCTTCCACTTGGCAGCTGCCTGGTTAATGCTTATTGAATAAAATAGAGTGACTTTTTAAAAAAATTGGTGCTTTTAAGTAGATTTTGAATGGCTAATGTAATTTCAAATAAAAATTCAACTTTACATCAGGTGGTGCCAGTAGTCTTGTAGAGAACAGCTCTTTGATAAGTCCCAACTTCTGACTATATTACTTAAATGGCCAGCTTAATCAGAATGTCTCACTTGAAGCCCACATGATGAGCAGTGACATGCTAATTGAAATGTACTTTCCCTAGTGAACCACTTAACAATTTATATAAATATCAAAGCCTAGGCTTTACTGTCAGTTTTTGTTTTGGAATGAGAAATTTATAAAAAACATATGTTTCCAACTGTCATTGACAGAGTGTTCTGGAAATATGGCCACTGATTCACATCCGACTTCTTTCTGCAGACACAGAACTAGTCAGGGTACATTTTTGTGTTAACAACATCTCCTACCAGAAGGAATCTACTCCACACCATTTCACTACCAAGTTTTGGAGAGCTCTCTGTAACAGAGACCATGTTGAAGGAAAGAATGTCAAGGGAGAATATCTTTGAAATTTTAATTCTGACATATGAGGGGAAAGGAAGCAATTAGGACAAGAACTACTGATCTTGTTGTTGGCTTGGAAATCATTATGAACAGTATTGTCTGCTCTGGTAGCCAAAATACATGGCTCTGTATGTCTTTCACTGGCCATCCTCTGCAATTCTAAGAGAAATCTTTCCTGAATCTGGAGACTTTCTTGTGTGAGTTGAAAGAGGGACAGTCAGATTGTTAGTATAAGGACTGCGGAGCTGAGCTAAAAGTGTGAAATCCTACAATAACTGTGTCAGTTGCCAGACAGAGCCTCTTTTGTCCTCTTAAATTATCTGACTTTCCCATAGAGTTTCTGTCCCCCAACAGGCCTCAGATGGTGTTGCTTAGTGAAAAATGCCACTTAGGGCAAGGTAGCTTTCTCCAACAACCATACGTGGTGAACATCCTAGTAACTCTAGTCATATGGGAGAGCAGCACAGACTTAGATGGCTTGGGAAAATGAGTCTGTGAGTAGCACCCTTAGAAGGGCCTGGCTGGTGGCAGGGGGAGAAGGGTTCATATGTCAGTCTGTGTCCTGCACAAGCCTCTCCCAATCCATCTCAAAAATGTCACAGATCTGAAACCCGTGCAATTGTTTTGCTTCCCGTCTACATATAAATCTTTTAATTGCATGTCCTAAGCCTTGAGACATTTATGTGAATTGGTTTTGGAAAAAAAAGAAAGAGGGAGAAATGAAGGAAGAAAATTCTGCTGGCAGTCAAGCAATCTGCATTTCATTTCGATTTAGATAGTTTTGCTATACATTTTTTCCCAAGGTTTCCTGGATTTCGATAATATATCTTTCATCACCAGATCACCAAAAACTGGTAGTGTTGCACTGTCCCTGGAGTTTTGGAGTGGATATCAAGGATTACTTTATAACTGGGAACTTATGAATTGTATTGGGTTTACAAATGGCTTGTTTTTCTCAGTTTAATGGTCAAACCATGAAACTGATGACTTATTCCTGGAAGGGTATGTGCATGATATGTTAATGGGTCCTTGAGAACAAGATTAAAAAGCAATCAAAACGCACACACATGCGCACACATTCAACTCATTTTAAATAAGACATTTGCTGAGTAAATGAGTTCTGACTGCCCTGAATCACAGGCTATAAAATGTTCACTTTAATGTGTTTTTACATCTCTCTAGCCTTCACCCACCTGTCGCACCTACTCTAAGTGAGTTGGGATTGAGTTTTTTAGCCTTTTTGCAGTTGACACTTGACCCATCAACCCAAAGAAGTCATTGTGCAGCGTGATGAACTTCTGCAGAAATCAGCACCAGGAGAAATTCAGAGATCCAGGCTGTGTCAATTTGCATCATGGATGTCACTGAGCTGTCACTGGATGCAGAGGGGCAGGGTGCTGGGGTGGAGAAGGACAAGTGAATACATCTGTTTTATTTCACATCAGTCTGATGGCTATAGCTGGGCAGGGAATAACAGGAGGAGGGTTGATAGATATGGTTTTTTGTTTGTTTGTTTGTTTGTTTTTTACAAAAAACATGTTTCGCCTTCCTTCTGACAGGGATGAAAAAACCTGTGTTTGCCAAATTGCATACCCATAGAAATACCTTGGAGTGGGAGACGGGAATGTAACAGCAGCCTTTACAATGGAGGTGATTTATGACAGGCCAAAAGAGGAGTCCAAGCCCACACCATAAGGGAGGTGGGAATGAGGAGGCAGAGAGCAACAAGATTAAAGGACTTTCCAAAAAACCTTCTTTCCAAAGCCTTTCCAAAGGCCTTCTCAGTATAACATAGTGATGAGTTAGATAGGAATGAATCAGAAATATGTATCAAATTTCCCTTCAAGTGAGTAAAAGAGGGGAAAACAATAGTTGTTAAATCAGGGACTTGGAAGTTTCTGGAGTAAACTCCAGAAACCAGTGCCGGACTTAGTGGTGCATGCATGTAAACGGCAGCCTAGAAAGCCGCGGCCAGGGCCAGGGATCGCCGTTCGAGTCCCGCGGAGGGGCACATAGCGAGACCTAGTCCCAAAAGAAATAGCTGGGTATAGTGGCACATGCCTGTAATCCCAGCTACTTGGGAAGCTGAGGCTGGGGATTGCTTGAGTCTGTGGTACCCCGGGCAACACGAGCTTGTGGTTCCACGGACAAAAATAGCGAGACCTAGTCTAAAAAAGGTGAAAGGTCTCTCTGTGATGGTCTCTCTCCAGTCTCAGGGGACGTTCCCTTGAATGCCTATAGTCAAATCTGCCTCTGTTAGTTCCGAGATGAAGCGAGCTCTGAACTGCGCTTCTCCCAGCTCTCCCTTTCCACAGCTACTTCCAAATTGTTAGGTCTTATTCATAGTCCTCTCAAGACAGCCCTTGGTTGTCATTGTTATTACCTTTTTAGTTTCAATGAGTTTTCAACGAAGGTAATATTGATTTTTTTCCCAAAGATATAAAGTATGTGATGTGTAAAGTTGCAATATCTTTTCTTTGGTTTCCTTTTGCAGGCTCTGGCATATGTAACAATGATACATATGTATCAATGATACATATGCCAGTTTGCTAGTAAAATGCATAATAGCAGTAAAAATTGTAGAAATGTCATTTGGAGAATTTTTTTCTGTTATCATGTTGCTAAGGTGCAGGGGTGGTTTTCAAGGTGAGGTACCCTTTGAGGGGAAGTTGGAGGAAGGAGGAAGAGGGCAACACTGGAAAAGATCCTCTGAAGGTCATCAGAGTATGAGGTTGAGCATGATCTAATTCTGCTGGTAATACTATTGTGAGAGTTTTGGAGTACTGACTACATTCAGAGCCTTCTGCTGAGTTTTCAGATGCATCCCCTCATTTTACCCTGGAACGAGAGTGTCTGACTGTCATATTACAGATGGAAAAGCTGAAAGGTAGACATGTTAGTCACTTGTTGATATTTATGAAACTATCATTGTACTGGAGGACTAAAGTGAGCCAAATGAAAGGCAAAATTTCTGAGGTTTTTAAGAGAGCACTCCAAACCTCAGTGATCAGATACGTAATATTTAAATGCTAGGTTAAAAAATTCATGATGAACACATAACCCAGAGTCAGACTCTGGCCGTGCATCCCACTCTGAGCTCTGGTACTTGGACCTACATGGATGTGAGAAATTGTGATGTCCAATGTGTTCCCCTCAAGGTCTGCATCCAGCACCTGCTGCTCACCTTGGAGAAACAAGATCAGAATCTAGAAAACACTGAGTGGACAAGGAGAGAGATTTTCCTCTGAGGATAGAAAAATGACTGAACTCTGGGTGGAAAAGCAATGAATTTGGAGGGGCTGAGGGAAGAGTTTGGACACCCACTTTCTCAAGGTTGTGGGGAGAAATGAAGGCAGAAAAAGAATGTGATGGGAAGACTGGAGGAATGGTGTATATTTGTTGTGGTGTTGTTCCAGATCGTCTACTTCTTACTGAGAGGAGGCAGACATAATAGCATGGTGACAGCATACCACAAAGGCCAATTCCATGTGAGTCAGTAGTTTCTTGTAGCCCAACAAAGTTACTGTAAGAAACTGGGTAGGAAAGATGTGGGGTCCTTTTGAGGGGCCTCAATGGTGAGCTGATATTGAAGAGATGGTGAAAAAGTGGGGGTGGGGGTGGGAAGGGAATTAAGGGGGAATGCTTGAGTCTGAAGCAGAGAAGAGTCACACTCACCACATTCCACTCCCCCCTTAGAGAAAATAGCTAAGGGTGCTTACACTTTGACAACTTTCAGCGCAGCCTAGCATCACAGCTTTGATTTTCTTGGTAGTGATGAGGCTACATGATAAACGCTGCTGCCCCAACTCATAGTGAGCAAAGGGCAGAGGTAGATTTGACCTTCAGCAGCCAGCTCCTGGACTGCTGGCTCACTGAGAGAAGTCAGGAAGAATCCAGAAAACAAAACCGAAAAGTTTATGACTCTTAACTCTGCTTAGATGATCTTGGGCAAAATCTGAATGGTGTAGAAAAGTTCTTCTGGGAGTCAGGCCTGGGAATGAATACTAACCATGCTCTGATTTGCCACTAAATGATAGAGGAATAGGCTCTGGCAGCAGAGACACCCCACCTGAGGTCATTTCCTGTCTTTGAGCTTTACTTTTCTCATTTGCAAAATGTGAGTAATAATAATTATCTGTATAATACTATTGGGAGGGAAAAAAAAGAAAATGCAGCTGAAGAGAGGAGATATTTAGTCATCTGGGTTGCTTCAATATTTTAAGACTATCATTGGCAGTGGGATAATCATCATTGTGAAATTTCATCATTGTGAAATTTGTCATGTACATAATATTTAAAATGGTTTAATAAAAGGGCTAATATTTATTGAGTCTTCCATTTGCTATGTACTTTATGTACTTTGTTATTACACCCTTCTCTGAGGTGGCTGTGTGCACTGATCATTATATTGTGAAATCAGTCTAAGTAGTG
Source organism: Uropsilus gracilis (assembly GCA_004024945.1). Classification (NCBI taxonomy): domain Eukaryota; kingdom Metazoa; phylum Chordata; class Mammalia; order Eulipotyphla; family Talpidae; genus Uropsilus; species Uropsilus gracilis. The sequence goes on along the minus strand of PVHY01001066.1, from coordinate 112,014 downwards.
ATGTTGTAGGTACTAGTTGACCAATATGAGTTTAGTTCACCCATGGTACATTTGTACATTTGGGAGGGATTTCATACTAAAGTTGTCACAGTGGAACAAACTTGTATCTTTCCCACCCTCAAAGCTGGGTAGCCCTGTTCCCTCTAAGGACTCCCCTGTGACAGACACCACCAGCCAACAGCCCTTTCACCAATGAACATGTCCAACTTACTGCGATTACAGTAAGTTAGCTAGCCAAGATGTGGGTGTGGTCTTGTCATGGCTCATGTATTTTTTATAATTTATTTTGCTAAATTTTTTTCTTACATTACTGTAATCTCTGTAGTTCTCCCACCACCATATCACCCATGAACACTGTAGTTCCTTGTGTTCATCTTTTACTTGTTTTGTATCCCCATCCTACCCCTCCTTTGCTATATGCTTCAGTTCTATGATCAGCTTGTTAATTTTGACTTTTTCTTGCCTTTTCGTTTGGTTTCTCTATATCTCATGTATAGGTGAGACCATCAAGTATTTTCCTTTTGATTGAACTTGGCTAGCATAATCCCTTCCAACTCCATCCAAGTTGCTGCAAATGGCATGAGTCTTTTTTTGATTGCTGAGTAGAATTACATTGTGTAAATATATCACAACTTTTTGATCTATGTGTCTATTCATGGACATTTGGATTGTTTCTATATCTTGGCTAGTGTAAAATAGTACTGCAATAAACATAGGAGTGTAGTTTTCCCTTTTGAATTAATGTTTTTATGTTTGTTGGGTAGATTTCCAGGAGTGGAATTGCTGGATCATATGGTAGCTTCATTTTCAGAACTGGCTCATGTATTTTCTCCTACTTCCTTTCTGTTTGCGGAGATCTGTTGCTTGACCTGCAACCTGGGGTGGACACTGTCTCAAATTACTTTGTCATCTGCATACCCTTGATGAGTAGAGAAGTGAATACCAAATGCCAAATAATACTTCATGATTTACTAGAACTAGTCATATTTAAGTTAATTGAGCATTTGTTATTTTTATTCATAATTGACATTTTAACTAAGGTTGCTGGTGTTTCTGTCCTAGTCTATCAGTTTCATGTCTACACTATCACCCGCTGGGATGTTAGCATGCTTACTTGGGTAATAAGTGGTGCATTTAAGTATTTGCTTTTTTAATCTCTACTCCACGAGTTTCCTTAGAACCTAACTATGGTGGGACAGTAGGAAAGATGCCAGAGAGTTCACTCCATATCTTCTTGCTTCAGTGATGCCAAGTGAAGATAGCTCTTTGAGTCTTGGAGATGTCAGCATGCCAAGTGCATTACAGGTAATGAAAGGGATTGTTTCCACACATTGTTTTTATGGGATCATCATCTCAGACTGTGAAAAAAAATAGGAAAAAATAAATACAATGTGAAAATATAATATCATACCTTTAGATAGCCTTAGATCTCTGATAATAGTGGAAGCAGCAGACTAGCTGAGGGTGAATGCAAAGTAAGAGCTATTGATTTTTACATCCCCTTGGGTAACAGCAGTTTGTAAGGTGTAAATGATAAGTGGCATATTTCCCACTCTCTTATCTATGGCAAACATCACTAATTAATTGCAGCAATCTTTCCTGGTCTCAGAGTTCTCAACACAACTTTCCATGCAGTCACTTCCAATGGGATGGAGCTGGAATGAGCAATGAAATTTATTTGTCAACTATGTTCTTTCTATAAACAAGATTATGTTGAGTTTAGTACTCTTAAGTATATAAAATGAGTTCAAATTTTAAATGTGAAAAGTATCATTTATATATTGCATGTTTGACTTTAAAAATATTGCCTCATTTTTTGAACCTTTTCCCCTCATCTCTAAAGTGAATTATAAACAGAAATCTCCAATGACTATTGGAGTGATTAATGAGATCATATATTTAAGGTACTTAGTTAAGTCTTAAGGGTATTTGGTTCTTTGTGGTTTCCACTATGCCTTGTTCTGAGCCCTAAAGAATCCATTTGGCCTGCAGTTATGCATCTATATATAATCTAGCTTAAACCTTTCCCTGTTTGGTTATAACTGTCAAATAGCGAGACAACTTTATTTTTTCCCTTTCTTATTCACCCTGTAAGTTTTACAAAGACTTACATGCTCATATGAATTCTCATACTGGTTTCCTTTCAAGAAATCATGACTGTTGGGATTGGCAGAGTTTACTGTTATGATGCTAACCTATTGGATAAAGTTGTAGACTCTGCTGTAGTAACGAAAATGTTATATTCTGTCATCATGTCAATGACCTTGGAGTTGGTCACCTACTCTTACCTCACTACAATACATTCTTCACACAATTCCAATGTGTTTTAAAGTATGACAATGACATTCTCCTCTTTAAAGGATTTAGTGGCTGCTATATGCATTAGTATTGTGGAGAGAGAGAGAGAACAGAACATAATTTTATATGTACTGTAAAAAGCGCTCTACTTTAGTGTGATTAGGAAAACAAAATATCTTAAAATGTTTTTTAAGGGGATAATAAAAAAGATTATTGCAGTTGAAGAGTTATGTCACTCAACATACCTAATAAAAATGTAGAGGAATGGGGGTGGCCACAACCTGCATGGAGGAGGCTTGAGGAACAATACCTGACCCCTCTCCTCCCCATCCTCTGATGGTCTGCATCGGATTCTGATTTTAAAGGACTCTGAGTCCAACTGGAAAGAAGAGGGCAAAGGAGTTTGTGACTGTATATCATAAAGTCCTGCTTTCTGGGGTCCAGAGCAGGGTGAAGAAAAGGTACATTAGATATGGGGAAACAAAAGGAGAATAAGCAATAGTCCTACCAATATATCTTAGGATAAAGGACTAAAGACTTATTTGACTCAAACATTTCTCCCACTCTGCCTATCCTTCCATCTGCCTTTCACTTGACTTTATCATTAGTCTTTCAGTTTCTCAAATATCAGTCAGTCCACAGCACATGCCGTTCCTTTGATGTTTCCTTCCTTCCACTTGTTCTTTAGATATTAGTTTCGAAGTCACTTTCTCAGGGAGCCTTCCCTGACCCCCTGGCAAGAGGTTCATTTCTTCCATTGTTGTTTCCCTAAGAAGCATTCAGAGTTACTTCTTTGTAATATTAACTATAATCATAATTCAGATACTTGTGTAATCATTTATTTAATTTCCACTCCTCCCACTAGACAAGGTACTTTATTAGGTGTATGCCTGCCACATACTAAGAGTTGAAGAAATCATTAGTGAATACATATATATATGCAAATATGAAATAAATAAACTGGAGACAGAAGCTATTTGGACACAGATTCGGATTTTCTGTGTTAAAAAATAGCTTTACCACTTACTCATGGTGTGATCTTAAGCAGGTTGCTCAACCTCTCTGAACCCCAAACTTTACTCCTCTGTGAAATGAGGATAACAAAAGCAACATTTCATTGACCTGGGGAGAGGACAAGTAAGTTATTACTTATAAAATCCTTGCTAAAACACATGGAAATTGCTCAATGAATGACAGCATCATTATCAAACTTTCATTGTGTAATTCCTCTATTGTTGATTGGTTATTCAATGGTGACATCTGTACTACTCAGAAAAAGGTATTCATTAATCTTAGATTGAACTGATTTTAATCATCATTTTTAGAGCTAAAGCCATCTTGAAAACAATTTAGATTTTTTACTGTCAAAACAGTTAGAGTCTGGGAAAAAAATGACAATCAACTTTACCCTGTAAAAAGCAAAGATCTTTTTGTTACTAGGATGGAAAGTAAAAGTTTGGAATGGAATGACAAAGAAGACACAACATTCCAAAATGTCTGGGATGGAATGGAATGGAATGGAAAGTCACAAGACTGTTTTCTTCTAACTGAAGACCAAACAAACAAGGGACAAAGGAGCAAACAGCAAAAATGACATCAGATTTGTCTTGTGTTCAGTTGGGCTGTCAGAATTACTTTCTGAGTTCCTGGGAGATGGCCAGAGAACACTTGGGCAGCTGCCACTCACACCAAGATAGGGCACCAAAAATGATGGAGCTGGAGAAGCCAGTAAGGAAAGAAGAGTCATTGCATAAGACAGGGGCACTAAATACATACTAGCAACAGCCCCTGTTTTCCTGGATGGTGCATCTCCAATTTTTAAACAAAATTTTAACCAGTGTGGGTACACATGCTGGCTTTTGCATGGACTGTTTTAAAGGTTTTCTTCTGATGCTATGTCCAGGCTGAATCATGGAGTTAGAACCATCCCTCTCAATTTTTTAACATGGTGGGTAGTAAGGTCTAGCAAGGTCACATGATGAAGCCAAGCCAGACAACTGTGAGAGAGTCAGGAGTGAGTTTCCATCTCTTTGCTTCCAGGTCAGTGTTATTGTTTTCCTTGACTTCCCCTGAAACCCAACCTTGACCTCCTCTTGTTACCTTCTCTTCAGACACTGACTGAAAATTAAAATGAACTTCAAAAAATTCATGCAAGCAAACCACCTGCATCCCAACAGTCACACTACTTGCATGGGCATCACCACAGTCACACACACCTTACCCGTTTCCTCAGCTCCAGTATCAGCACCACGTGTCCTTGCTCTTCCAAGTGAAGCATGCATCTGACATGGGTGGGGATGCGCATGGTTGAGCAATCACTGTCACAGAGGGGAGACTTTATGTTTGCATCTGTGTCTCACCTTTTTTCACGTCTGGTGTTGGGAGGCTTTTGGGAATTTACTAGGAAAGGGAAAGCAGAGCAGTGAAAGGGCTCTCAGTCCTTGTTCAAGCCAAGTCTGAATAAAGATGAGATGACCACTTTTCCTTCAAGAAAAGCAGTGAGCTTTGACTGTTTAGTGTCTGGTGTCCTTGGTTCGAATCATTTCCTTGTCAGATATTAAGGGCTTTAGAAGTATCTTTAAGGTCAGTTTCATGGTTCACTAAGTCAGGATATTTTTCCTGGTGAGGGTCACCAAGGAAAAGAGTGCATCACATCATTAGCGATCTGTCCCAAATAGCTCTAGTTTCCCTTGTTAACCAGGGGTACATTTATCACTGAAGAATTAATCTTTTTTGCCGTAGTGCTTTGCTGTATCACCTTTTAGGGATGCTTCCATTTGTTTAGCCCCCGTTGATAGTATAGGATGTTATTTTCTCTGTGACATTGGGGTGGGGGCAGAGAGTACCTTGGCATTAGACATGGGGAGGGGAGTAGCTATCTTTTGGGGTTTTACAATTCAATCACTCCTCACCTCTTTTCTCAGAGTTAAAATGTTTCTGCACTTTAATCAGACTTCATCACTGAGCATTGGATTCCTGTTGCTTATCATAGCTACCTCTTGTATCTCACCTTCTTTAGATGTCAAGGACAGTACACTCAGTGTTCTTGGGTCTAGAATGAGGGTAAGGAATTAGAAAAGAGGATGTCTTCCACTTGATTTATTTTGGCCTTCAAAGAAATGCTACACAACTAAGAAAGGGATGTGGTTAAGATTTGTCACCTAACAAATGCACAGTAAGCTGATCACATCGAAGAGTAAATGGTCTAAAATGTTTATTTTTTAAATGCAGAAGGACTGAGATGACCTCTTCCCTTGTATATGATCCCCGTTACACTACCAGATAACACCTGCCTGCTCATGTTCCTGGTGATTGGAGGCACCACTGGTTACCACAGGGCTGTCTCTCATCAGTGCCCTTGATCAATACTACATTCTTAGACCAAGATGACAGCATGTCATAAACAGCCCCCATGGGTAGATATTTTTCCTCCACTTGGGTCTTAGATCCGTGAGGGAGACAGATTTGTTGGCAGGCACCATTCTTTCTATACAAGTAAGTTGCAGCAACATCATATAGCAATGTATTCCAAACATTTTGTGTCTGCAAGGCACAGAAATAAATATATTTTAGGTTGTAAATCAGTTCCTCCCAACATACACATCCTTGAAACCAAAATTTCACAAATAATACTACTCATGCTAAGTGTGATAAAAGGTAAAAATAAAACAAATGTGGTAGAAAAACCCTCCTTAAACAAACAATATTTTGAAAAAATGCTGGTTGTATCATATTAAATTGATTTTTGACACAAACTGCTGAAAGTAGCAGTTTGAAAAACAATAAGCTTTAGCACTTTTATGTGAGGAACCCAAAGTTTTGCTTTCAATTTTTTTCTTTTTTCTTTTCCCTATCAGTTCAGGTCTGTAGATAGGTCAGTCACGTGTCTCTCAGGAAAAAGAATGGACTGCCAAGGGAGCACCATGTTCCTTGTGTGTGTGTGTGTGTGTGTGTGTGTTTGTGTGTGTGTATGTGACCCAGGGCTTTCAACCCACAGGTGAATAAAAGCAAATAGCTTACTCTTTATTCTTATCTTTTTTTTTCTGAGAAATGCTTTTGGAAAGAGAATATTAGTAACATGTCAACTTTATACCTACCAAAAGATTTGCAATTCATGTTATTTCCTATTCTATGACTCATATTATGAGTCATAGACTAAAAGGGTCTTCAATTTGAATTGATGTTGCCAAACTACACTCCCAAATGTTTACACCAGTGTACCTTCCACCAGCAGTTCCCAAGACTCTGTGTGCTTGATAAGAGACATTGTGAAATTTTAAAAAACTTTTACAATTCTGGTGTTCAAAAATAGTTGTAGAATAGGATTGAGAAGATGTAAGGGTATATTATTGTGTCAGTGACATTGAAAACCTTAGACAACTAGGTAAGGCTTAGTCAGTACTTTGTGTGTTAAATATTTGAAGTTTCTAAATTGACAGTTATGATAAATAAATTCAAAAATAGAGTCCCAAGGACCCTGGATTGACTTTTGAAGTACCCTTTAGTTCATTCCAAAAATAAGTTGAGTATTTATAAGCATATTTTGGTTAGTCTTCTTTATATGAGAAATTATTCACATTTTCATCTATTTTTCTATTAAGTGGCATTTTATTATTAATTTGCAGAAGTTTTTGGTATATTTGGCATACTAAGCATCAACATACTAACCATTTGTTAGTTTGTAGAAGTAGTGAATATTTTACCCAATATTTGAAGAGGTAGGAATTATAATCAATTTTCCCCCAGCAGTCCCCAAACCATATATTAATTTGTCCTGTCAAACCTCTGCTATGCTATATAGTTTATACTACTTTACAAAACATAAGAGTCTAAGATTTCCCTCTACTATTGTTCTAACCATCTTTAAACCAATACCATAATGTTTTGATTATTACCTCATGATGACTTTTATTACACAAGAGGAATCCTCTCTTGTTCTTCACATTCACATGGCAACTTACTATTCTTTCATGAAAATTTTTGCATATATTGTGAATATTTACAAAGGATATTGTTCAATAATACTATCTTGCATGTTTTTCCAGTTTTGATATAACTTCAGGCTCATAAATTATTCTGGGACACTTTACTGTTTTTTACGGTCCCTGAAATAATTTGTTCTTTAAAGGTTTGTAAAATTTCATCTGAAATCAACTATTGGTCTTTTACAATTTCAATTATTTTTAATGATAATCTGTTAGGTTTTCTATCTCCTTCTTAGTCAATTCTTCTGGAATGACTTAGTTGCTTTTAGTGTTTTTGCAGCTTCACAACAATATTAAGGGACAAGAACAGAGATTTCCATATATCCTCTGCTTCCACACATGCATAGCCTCCCCCATTATCATCATCCCCATTATTTGCTACAACTGGTAATCTTGCATTGACATATCACTACCAACCAAATTCATAGTTTACATTATTGTTCATTTATGGTGCTGCACATTCTACAGATTTGTATAAATGTACAAAAACATATATCAACCATGAAGTTATCATACGAAGTATTTTCACTGCCCTAAAAGTTCATTTTATTCCCCCTATTCATTCCTTCCTCCCAACCCAACCTCTTGTAACCAATTATCTTTTTAATCTCTCCATAGTTTTGCCTTTTCCAAAATGTCATATAGCTGAAATTACAACTACAAATATTTTTCAGATTGACTTCTTTCACTTAGTAACATGCATTTACGTTTCCTTGATGTCTTTCTATAATCTGATTATTCATTTCTTTTTACTGCTGAATAATATCCCATTGCCTGAATGTATCACAGTCTATTCTTCTTTTCAATGTTAGCAGTTTACTTTTTGCAGACACTTTACCATTCTAAGTTTTAAAATTAATTCTTAAAGACACTCCTAATATGCTAACATACACACACACATATATTATATACATATATGTTGTTTGTTATCTCTACAATTTTGTTTTATTTACAAGCCCTAGTATCATTGTCTTGTATTTTTATAAAGTTTACTGCAGTTTATTTTATTTCAAAGAACCAGATCTTGCATTGGTTGATTTTTTTTTTTGGTTGACTTATTATTCTTTTTCTAGTCCATTAGCTTCAGCTCATACCACCCTTTATTCTTTTAATCTATTTATATTTTTATTGCTTTTCTAATTTCCTGAACAAAACTGTAATATTTAAATAAATATATTTAAGACTATAAGTTTCTCTTTAAACACAGATTTAGCTTTATCTTACAAAATTAAATATCTTTATCTTCCAAAACCAAATCTGGTTTAAGTCCCTGCAGTTTGTTTTTCATGCCCAATCTATACTTTATCCAGATTTCTTCTTATCATTGATCAACTAATAAAATTTTCAGATATTCTTTATCTTTATATCTACCCTTACATTACCTTTTTTCCATCACTCAGGCATTTACTAAGCATAGTGGTGTGAGCAGATATGTCTCCTCCTCAGTTTATTGGCACCCAGAGTCCAGCAAACATCCATTCAGGAACCCCTTATATGTTGCACCCAAAAAAAAAAAAAAAAAAAAACAAAACAAAAACTCCCTACTGTTGATTAGTATGAAATGCCCATCTTGACTCCCTTTTGGGGAAGGAAGGCTTTTGCTATAGTCATATATCCTATTGATGTCTAATAACCATAATGCACTTGAAAAAGATGTGTTTAAATCTAACTTGGATGGGAAAGAAGTGAGCATAAGAGAGAGGTATTGAGAGCAGTGTGTTTCAAATATTCATGGAGATGTTGTGTTACTTCAGGAAATGATGGGAGAGCACCTTTCAATTGTAACTAGTTGGAGAAAAAGATTATGGTTTCAGTAGAATTCTAAATTCTCTTGTTCCTGAAAATAGCACCTAGACTGCACAAATGTATGTATGGAAGCTCTACAAAATTGGACAAGTCAGAGATGCCCACTTTAAGGGATGAGAGCAGTGTTAGTGTGTGAGGGAGTAAGGGGGTAGTGGTGTCCACACAGATATAGGTGTCCTGGCTCTGAGAACCAGAGTTTAGTTCCTCCAGTTTCCCCTCAGGGTCATTTATACACATGGGAATGTTACAGGAATCCTGTGAGTAAATTATGGCTATTGATTGTAGTGTGAAAGCGGGTCTCTTCAAAGTGACTTAGCAGACAGAAATGAAGACAAATATGAGTTAAATTCTCCTAGGTTAAAGCAATCTCTTAGAAAAGTAAAGAGAAAAAAACAAGCTTAAAACATTATAATGTCTATTTTCTCATAAATTCATTTGTTACTTTTTTTTTCCATTTTATTATCAATACTTATTGAATGTGTCCTATGTGCTATGCAATATTCTGGGTGTCAGAAACAGAGATGACTAACACATTTCCTATTTTCAAGTGGTTCACAGTCCAGAGCAGTCAGCAAATAAGTAAACAGGAAGCATCAAGAAGAGTGGCAGGACCCAAAATGGCTCAGTTTGGGTGGGAAATGGTTGCACCCAGGAATACCGAGGGATTAAGTTCTCAGGCAGGACACCCAGAGCACACTACTTCTTTCATGTTTCCCTAAAAAGTCATGTTTTCCTTATAAAGAATAGCTGCCCATTTTCCACAGCATGGGGAGGAAATAGAACTGTGAATGAAATATACGTCTTGGTGACAAGCAGGGTTGGGAAGCTCATAGGTTTGAATGTTTTTTAGAAAACCAAGTATCCCTTCCTCCATCCTCTTGCCCTCTCCCTCCCCACTGACAGGCAAGACAGTGGATGAGCAAGCATGAGACATACAGAACCTGTGAAAACTTGAATTGGTGTTGGTTACATTTATCCAAACATGCAGTGCCTTTGTTTGGCTCTTTAGAAACAAGGTAGTCTCCTCTCAGCATTTCCCAGGATCCAGCAGGACTGAGTCTTAAAAAGACCCTTTGCTATCAGAAAGAGTGTAACTCATGAGCTCACATGTGGCTCATGGTTAAAATGTAAACTACTAGGGAAGGGAAGAAAATGTAAATATTCAAATGTTTTCATTTATTTGACAGGGAATATCTGATCATTTACAGTTATCCTGAGGTTAGGAATCAGGCAAAATGGCATTTGCTGACATTTCTAGAGATATGTCTGTATGACAGAGTAGTCTCATCTAGCACTTTATAGACATAATCTCATTTGAGTCTTATTTTTTATTATTATTCTTACTTTGCATATTAGAAACTGAGGTGCAGTGATTTTTCTTCACTTGCCCAAATATTACACATTTTGTGAGTAGTAGACATTGTACTTGAATTGACTCCCTAATATCCTGTTATTCCTTTTGAGACATCTGAGTCTGCACAAGATCCTGTCCAGGCTGGTACCATGATCTCTGAATTCCAGCTTCTGGAACTTTGAGAAATAAATGTCTATTTTGATAAAAATAAAATTTAAAAAAACAGCTAGTATTTTCTTGTAAATTTATGCCTGGGGGCAGGTTCTACTTTTCAGTTTTTAACACTAGCTCACCTTTGTTGTAATCTTAGCTGATTTCAGCTCCTATGGGAGCTGAAGAACATAGGGAATGAAACTGAGGAATTATCACACCTGAATGTCCCTAGCCAAATGTCCCTGAAGCTCTGGCATTGCTACTTTTTCCCAGCCCTGAGGTTTCCTAATTTTTTTTTTTTTTTGGCTTGGTAAATCCCCTCTAGTGACAGGTCTTCACCAGCCTAAAGCACCCATCATCATGTGGGGAGGGGGTCATGTGAATCTGCAGCCACACATCTCCCCGGTGGGGTAGGGAGGGGAGGGCAGCCACCAGCACTGGCCTCCACTGGGCTCACCCATCAAATGGTTTTCTCCAGTCCTAATTAAGGATGACTTGATGTCTACATGGCTACACTTAAGTCTTTGTTGGTGTGCTATTGTTTCCCCTGAGCGTGACAAGGCTGAGGTGCTTGATTCTGGTTGTCTCAGCCAAGTGCCAAAGGGGAAAGAAATAAAAAAAAATCACTACTTTTATTCACTAAACATGCCCATTTACTTGTTTTTCTATTTTATTGCATTAGTCATTGCTATAAACCCAGCGTGGGTTTTTATTTTTTTCTCCTTTTATGCTAGTTACATTCCAAAGCTAGGTAAGCACTCAAACCATGAGACAGACCTATAATACGTATCCAGAGATGTTGGGTAAAATTCCAACAACAATCCCCTCTTTCTTCACCCCCAGAGGCTCCAGGTGGGGGAACCTGTGTCATTTCATTTGTGGGAGAAACCAGTGTGATACCTATGATATCAGACGTGATCATTTTGGAGTATGGTACTAACCATTTTCTTCCTGTATTCTAAAAACTAGAGTTGTCAAATTTAGCAAATGAAAGTATGACACCCAGTTAAATCTTAATTTCAGACAAACAACAAATAATAGAGCATTGGTGGTTTTCAAATGTATTTAGAACAGACTTTGACTAAAATATTATTTTACCCAATTAAATTCACCATCAACTCAACTGGAAAAAAATCTCAGGTGTTGTCTCACTGTGAGGTACCCTGCTAGGTAGGGACTCTAAGATACATCAGACACAGCTTTTCCTTTAAAGGAGTTCAAAGGTTAGTGAAAGTGATAAAAGTAAACAATTACCAAAATTATCCTGAGACAGGATAACTCACACATACCCATTTACCTGAACGCACATACGTATACAAACTATAGTCAGTTCTCATTTATGAATTTGAATATAGATAGAAATGTGAATATAAAATGTTAGCATGAAGAAAAGTAATCTGGATGACCAAAAATATCTAAAATTATAGTTCAAGCAATCACAGTTTGGCCCTGAAATATAAGAGACAGTTCAAAATGCAAATACATAATAATGTGATATATTACTAAGTCCAAAAATGGATAATCTCAAAATCTATTAAAATAGACCAGACCAAATAAATATTAAATATTTATGAAATATTTTAAAATGTGCTTAGTAAAATGAGGGATATAGAGACAAGTCCTTAGTATGAAAAAAATATAGAAGTAACATTTGTTCCTGATTATGAGGAAAACAAGATAAATCTTAAACAAGGACAGATAAAGATCTCAATGTGTGTTTTTGTGTGTATGTGTGTGTGTGTGTCCCAAATCAAATTCAGAATCATGATTAGTGATGACTAGTAAAAGTGTTTTCTTTAAAGTCAGGAATGAAACAGGATGGTATTATAGCAATTATTATTTAATATATTACTAGAGATAATAGTCATTACAACTGGACAAAAGAAAGATGTAAGATATAGATACTTAAAGGAGATGGCAATTTTCAAAAATATTCAGACGGTGTAATTACAGACCCAGAAAATTTAAGATAATTTAAAATGGTTAGAAGAAATTTTGACACAGAAGAAAATTCAAGATGGTGTTGGTTAACAAATAAAATGTTCAAAAAAATTTTTTTTCTGTGAAGAATCAGGAATCAGACAATATAATAGAATAAGAATTCCACTAAGTATGACAATCGAGGATATAACATATCTGATTAAACTAATATATGTGTTGGTTCTGAAAGAAGAAAATTTCAAAACTAAGAGTTAAAAACTTGTCAATTAGAGATGGACTGAATCCTTGTAAACTCTATGACTTGACAACATTATATGATATTCATTGTGAAACATGGAAGTAGGTAGAGAGATGGAGCTTCAAATAAAAAAAAAAACACACCTATCTCTCTAAACTCCTCTGGCATACTAGAGGGTGGTCGATAGCACATCTCTCACCTGTAACCCAGCTTCCTAACTTCTTTAAAATGTCCCAAGAGACATGTAACCTGTTACTAATGACTGTTGCCCCCAAAGGTAAATTCCCCTTTATCACGCATCCCCGCATCTTGCCTGCTGCATGTCATGTACGCTTTGCTACTTCCTCATTACATCATTATAACATTTCCTGGAAGTAGCATCTCAACTTCATTAAAGTTAGACATGGATATGCTTTCCAAAATCCCCATTATATGGGCTAACCTCACAAATCGCTATCCATCACTTCCGTCTCAATTTCTTCTTCAATCTACATGCAACTCCTAACAATTCATCTGAAAGTCATGATGATGAAACTTCTGGGAAAAAAGAATTAAGGAAGAGGGCTTCTATCAGACATTAAAATACTACACTGTGCTGTTACAATAAGTAACATTCTTTGTACCAGCTGAAAATGATTTCAAGGGAAAAAAAATCAATGAAATAAAATAGAGAGACCAGAAACAGATGAAAATATGTGGGCACTAAGTATAAGATAAAACAACATTAAAATAAATTGAAGATGAGATTATTTATAAAAAAACTGTTTTGGAGAATCACTTGGAATAAAAGAAACTGAATAACTCCTTGCATCAAAAAATATTACTTGATAAAAGATTTAAACATGTGAAAACAAAATCGCTTAAGTTTCGAAAAACAAAAAGTTATGCTTTTATAAAATGGATATGTAATCCAGAAATTATAAAAGAAGAAAATGGCAATGTTAATGACTTAAATTTTTAAATTATCTCTGAGAAAATTACATACAGGAAGCAACAAGATAAAAATTGGAAGAAAAATATATTTTATGCAAATCACAAAGACCAACTTTTTTTAATTAACAGAGTTCATAAAATCAATTAGAAAGAGTATCAATCCAATGAAAATGCATGAAGATTATAGACAACTAATAGAAAAAAATTAAGTTTCTCTTATAATTTAGTAAATCAGTTGCAATTTTATAATGTAGATGGTCTGAAATGAAAAGATTTGATGATTTCAGAAGCTGGCAATTATGTGAGGGAAATGACTCTATAAACTTTTGGTGAACATATAAATTGGAATTACCTTTATAGAGGATAAAACTAGGAATGTATGCTTGCTTTAACTGCTAAGATTATTTTTCAGGATCTAACACTTAAAAATATGTATGCTTTTGTAAACTTTTACTCAAATAGTTGTACACAATGGTTTACTGTAGTATTGTTTGCAACTGCAGTTGAAGGGAAAAGTGAAAACAAAGTGCCCTTCCATAAGGAAACTGGTTAAAGCTCATGATGTATGCCTACAGTGAGCAAACAGTAGCCAATGGGGAAAATGAGGAAGGAGATGTATGCTGATATGGAAGGTCTCGGAAGATCTTTAGGGTGTTAAATGTTTGAGTGAGAACGTCATGTAGTGAGTGATGTATTGTAGTCTTTTGTGAAAAAAAGTTATATATGATATAAAGGTATGTATACATTCATATATATGTGTATATATATATATATATATATATATATATAAATAGAGAGAGAATATATTTGGAGACTAGTAAAAGCGTACTCTTTGGAAGGAACAGAATTTAATAGCAGGACTACAGGGAACAGAGATTGAGAATCCCAAAAGGGGATAGATTACTTTTGATTTTCCACCTTTCTTTACAATTGGAATTTCCTAAACATGCACAAATATTGTTTTTCAAATTTCTGTGCCAAATGGAGTTATTTGGAGCTATACCCTTGAACATTACACCTGTTTACTTTTTAAAAAATGGTCTGTACTTTGAATATTTTCCTTAAGATACAGTGTGATGACAGCATCAGGACATTTTCCTTAAGATACAGTGTGATGACAGCAGTGACTATCATTTTCAGAGAGAGATTGTCCAGGTCCAGTAACACCTCATGTTCCAGAGCCTGTGCTGTTCTCCTATGCCATTCCCCTTCCCAGCTGGAGGCTCAGGGTTTCATTTGACGGGTTTCCTTTTTCACATCTGCTCCACCCTCTACTTCCTTAGCCTCTAGTCAGTTCCCCACACAAATGGTGAGGGACTGTAATTGGATAAACGAAGTCCCCCTTGAGTGACTGAGTTCCTTGCCTCCGCCTTCCATGGGAGGCTACACCAAGAGGCTGTCACCAATGTGGAAGTAGGTGAGACTTCAGTTTAAATGAAGGTCCTTCCTCTTGCTGACGATGACCTTACTTCCCTTCCTTAAGTCTCAGTAACTTCTACTGTGAAATGGGGATGATAAATCCTCCTAGCTTTGCAGCAGGTAATCAATAAAATAGTCTGAGTCCTTGGTAGGTGATTAAGAAGTACTACTTGCCCTTTGCTTATTTCCCTCTTAAAATTTTGTTTCTCCTTTCTGTGTGGACGTGAGGGGGAGGAAAGGACTCTTATGCTGTGTCACTCCTCAATGTGACACAGTTATGACAGGATGCAGAGCCGATCACCTCCTAGGGGCACGGCCTCCAGTTCTGGTGAGTCAGTCTGTCCCTTCAAGACGAGGTCTTGACCTCGGGAACTTCATATTCCCAGTGGATTGCTTTCTGGAAGCCCTGCTGGCATGAGCCTGGTCTTGGCCAATCCTTCTTTCTTCATTTGATTTACAAGACACACACCTATGACTGGGAGGTCTCTGGGTGTGGGCATCCAAATAGAAAAGAGCTATTAAAGTTCAGTCAGACCTGGTGAGTGAAGTTCCAAGTCTGCGGTGAGCCAGAGCCTGAAACAGAGCTGTTTCTGAGGTGCCAGCATTGAGTATAGGACTCCAGTCAAGCTTTAGTCCTTTTCTTAACTCTCCCACCGGAACTGGGTGGCAAGATCTTATGATCCTCATGAATATTAGAGAGAATTTAGCTTTTGATTTTTTTCTCTTTGGTGATTCACAAAGCTTTAGGAAGACCAAAGTCTGTTTTAAATCCTGTGCTATTTAAAAAGGAAATGAAGTTAGTCTGCAGAATGTCTGTGGGAGATGCTGCTGGAGGAGACACACCTGAGTTCAGACTACAAGTGTGAAGCCCAGAAGCAGAAACCAAATTTGAATCGTTTAGCTTTGGTTCCTCATCCATAGGCTGAAGTCATAGCATAATTTGTTATTAAATTAAGCAAGGAGTAAAAAGCACTAGCAGGGGACAGGTGCACAGTAAGCACACAGTGATGCTAGCTGTTATTATTATGGGTTTGGCCAGGCACTGTGGCTCGTGCCTTCATAAGCTTCAGCTTATGAAGCGGCCGGGGCTAGGGATCATGGTTCAAGTCCCTCCTGGGGCCCTTAGTGAGACCTAGTTCCAAAAAAATAGCTGGGTGTGGTGGTGTGCACCTGTAATCCCAGCTACCTGGGAAGCTGAGGCTGGGGATTGCTTGAGTCTGTGGTACCCCGGGCAACGAGAGCCTGCGGTTCCACGGGCAAAAATAGCGAGACCTAGTCTCAAAAAAATATTATTATGGGTTTACACTAGGCAGTGATTTCAGGGTGCTCTGGAAGCAGAGTGCTTACACTTCAAATGTGGACCTGCCATGGGCTAACTGACTTTGTTCTGTGACCTCAGTCATACCGACATACATGTCACACCCCAGTTTATGTATTTGGGAAATAGAAATAATAATGAGATCTACATCTAGAGTGGGTGTGAGAATTAAATTAATTGATATATGCAAATGTGTACATAGTAGATACTACAGAAAAATTTTTAAGTAGTTTCAATAACAAAAACCCAGTTGAAGGACTCTAAAATAACAACGTGAAAATATATGCGCACAATGAATCTCAGTGGAAGCAGGTGCAAACAAGATAGAAGACAACTTTTAGATTTATAAATAAATTGAAATGAAATAAACACACACATTAAAATTGCAGGTTTCCAATGTAAATAGAAGACATGTAAATAGAATCAGTAACAGTGATCCTTGACTCCTGAAACTGAGGCTGCAAATGCCCATAGTTGGGGGTGTTCTTGTGCAGCTGGAAGCTGATGGGATTCCTGCTGGCAGAGGCCCACTTTGGAGACATGCAGTCTGCCACAACATGGGCTGTGCTCCCTTCCCTAGCCCTGCATCAGCACCTGGTGCCAGCTGTGCTGCCTGGGGCAGGAGCTTGCCTTGTCATCACCTGTCTCTCTGAGAGTCTCTCAGGAGAGACCTGATATTGCCCTCTCTTCCCCAAGAGATCTGATTTAACTGTCCTCCTAGCTTCCCAAACAGGACCCAGTAATCCACCTTCTCAGTGAGCTTCCCACCTGCCAACCTGTCCATGCACCGTTTTTAAATGAAAAATGGTAAGAGGGATGTTCACACACCTTCTCCCTCCTGTGGCAAATTCTTTGGTAAATCTGCACCAAAGATCTTGGAAAATGTTTTTGATCAATAAGAATGAATCTGTGCATGGTATCTGGGTGGAATTGGACTGGAACAATACTGATAGGTTATGAGAGAAATAATTGACTTTTGACTTCTTTTCTAGTGTTCAAGAGTGGGAAACAAGGTCCAGATATTGAGTATAACAAGAATAAGTTAACTGGATAAATGACATAAATTTGCTAAATCTAAGTGATTGGCAGTGAGCACTGTGCGTAGGGAAGAGATAGCCTGGTTGGGTTAAAAAAAGAACCTCATCAAAGGACATGAAGTGTCACAGATAAAGAGACAAAGGCTGCATAAGGAGCATCAGTTCAGGTATTGTTACTATGAACTCTTCCTCTAGACCATACATTGTGTCCCAGACTTCATCTCCACAACACCTCATGCAGATATTGTTACCCTTCTGCCTATTTAATAGATGAGGATGATTGAGGCACATGGAAGTACTTCTGGAGTCTCATGGTGACTGGCCAGAAGGAGAAGACTCAGACCCATCCTCTCTCCCTGATATGCTACCTGAAAGAAAAGATGCTGTTCAGATTCTGAGTTGACCACTCTATGCAGCCTCACTCTCTGTATTCTTAAAATGGAGATAATAATATTGACCTCATATCTGTCAATGAGATGAGGCAAGTCAAGTCCCTGGTTTACAGAGGACACTCAAATGCCTCTCCTGCTCCCTCCAAACTCTATTTTTTTTCAATTTAATTTTTGTTTTTACATATATATGTATATGTATATATGGCATCGTTGTATTCACTGGGGGCTCTCCCACCACCATATCACCCGTGTACCTCATCTTGATCTTTTGTGCTCATCCCTTCCCCGATTCCTCCTCCCTTCCTCCCCCCTTTCCTGGCTGTGTGTTTTTGTTCTGTTATCAGCTTGTTATTTTTGACTTATTATTGACCTTTTGTTTGTTTTTTCTGTAGCCTACCCATAAGTGAAACCATCCAAGGTTTGTCTTTTTCTTTCTGGCTTGTTTCTGTAAGCATTATTCTTTCCAGTTCCATCTATGTTATCACAAACACATCAAATTTGTCATTGTTGATTGCTGAATTATATTCCATTGTGTAACTATACCACAATATTTTTATCCATTCTTCAGTTTTAACATTTGGGTTGTTTTCAAAAACCTGGTTATTGTAAATAGTGCTGCAATAAATGTTCAAGTACCGGGTCCTTTTGAATTAGTGTTTTTGTATCCTTTGGGTAAATTCCCAGTAGTGGAATTGCCGGATCAAATGGCAGTTCCATTTTCAGTAGTTTGAGGGTCCTTCACACGGTTTTCCATAGTGACTGGACCAATTTGCATTCCCACCAAACAGTATAAGAGTGTCCCTTTTCCTTTACAGCCACATCAGTACTTGTTGTTGCCCCCCCCCTTTTTTTGATATGGGAAAACTCTACTTTGAACATAACCCACTTTGCATTACTTCATACATGTGTGGTCACAACATTCCCCACAGATTTTTGGCTTGAAGTGTTCCTTCTACCTTGGATGTCTCTTCCTTCTATTTCCAGGGTTCCCCAAAGTGGGAAGCATTCACATTCCTATTTTATTCTGTAAGTGAATTTTCTTCCCTCTGTGCTCCTTTGGAGCCTGTGGATGCTGTTTCTGAGGTACAGGGTCTCTGCTTTGCCCTCTGGAGAAGGGGAGGCTGCACCTACCACACAGGAGTTGTGTGAGGTGCACACACTTAGAACACAATGAGCACCTGGTTAGCAGCTTCTGTTATTTCATCTTTATGGTTTCCTGACAGATTCTCCTCTTAAACTTATCAGTGAAACTGGTGTATTTTCCCTCCAGGAAGAAGGGCAGGCCAAGGATACTGTTAAAAAGTGCTGTGTTTTTGCCATAGTACACTGAATGTAATAAGTGCTCTGTAAATGGTCACTGAAGTGGACAAATTTCAAGGTACAGACCACACGAGAGAGGCTGAGAGGTTGAGTCATGTGCATCAGTGGGACTCTGTTCAGTGTCTTGGGCTGTACTATAGGGAATGTCAGAAGATCACTGGGACATGGCTCAGAGACCAGGAACCCCAGGGGCTAGCTGTAGGATTGGGCTCAAGCAAGAGGGTACTGTAAATCAGCAAAGCATAGTGATTCCAGAAACATGGAGGTCACATAGTGGGTGGAGGCACCCAGGAGAAGGCAAGAACCATGGCTCTAGGGTCATTGTCTTTTTTATCTATTTCTGAATGCCCTGTGTCTAGCCAGGTATCAACGGAGCTGCTCAAAGACTCAGGACTAAATGAATGAAATGTGGAAATCATTCTCAGCAAGATGAGCAAAATGGCATGGATTTTTGCAGGAGAAAATAGGAAACAGAGACAGCAGTGAAAAACTGCAGCCAGATGACAGGTGGCAAAGGTATTGATAGCAAAATATTGGGAACAAAAATCTATCCAACAAAAAGATGTAAGTTAAATTATAATTCATCCTTCACTGTACTTATTTATAGAAGTTTAAAATTAGGCTTATAGGGATCTTATAACAAGGTAAAATGCCTTTGCTTTATTTTTAGTGAAAAACATAATGATAGAAAATTGCATAGACCTTAAGATTTTAAATATTAAAGCTAAGTATAAAGATTAGGTGCAAACATATGAGAATATTAGTAGTAGTTTTTTAAAATCCTTTTAATGAATGATTTTTCCCCTTGTTTAATTTTCTCCCAAACTTTTCAAGATTTTTATGACCGTAAAAAATATTTATCATGGAAAAATAAATTGTAACTTTAAACTATTAAAGTATGTCTACATTATATCTATATTAGTGTATCTATCTATACATTAATATAGAATACATTAAGGTATAAGAGTATTAATGAAAGTTTTCCTAGAGATAACCAATGACTCCTAGAGTTTATCAGGGACTCTAGTGTAATATGCATAAGCATCCTTTCTAGGTTTTGGTAATTCTAATTCAAGCATTATCTATTGCATTTACATCATATATATGTATAATGCATGTCATATACATGTGATACACACACTGGATCAGAGAGTAGTTGAAGAGGAGAGTATGGATAGATGGTTAGACTATGGAAAGTAAAATAAGATCACTCCTAGTGTGTGCTGGCAAGATGTTAAAAGGGATGTTAAAGACTGGGAGGAAAGACAATCTATCAAAAGCACAGTTTCTCTCTGAAATAGGCTGAGTTTGAGAGAGAGAGAAATGGGCAATAATTTGTGGGTTCCTTGAATTCTCTCTCTCTCTCTCTGTCTCTCTCTCTCTCACACACACACACATACACACACACTCACACACATACCCCACACCCTTCTTCTCCCTCCCCCTCTTCCTCTGACTGCTGTGTGAGGTGTCCAGCCCCAGGGTAGCTGCAGCTAGAGAACACCACAGTCCCTGGGCATTGCGCCGCCTGGAAAGAGCAATCAGAACTTTGGAGAAATGTTTCTGACAATAACAAAAGCCAAAAGTGGTCAAAATGAACCAATTTTTGAGAGGAACTAACTATTTTTAGACTTGACTGGGCGGGACTGTGTTTTGAAAATAGGTATTTAAGGTTTTGTGTAATTCATTTAATGTTCAAGGAAGTCACTAATTTCATAGAGAAATAAAGATCCTCAGAACCCAGATTCCTCTGAACTCTGCCTCAGCCTTAGCCTGAGGTGATTACTAACTCCTTTGGTGAGAAGATAATTTTATTTTAATTCTCATGCAATAGCTGAATAACTTCCATACAAATGCCAACTATCAATCTTTATGAGTAAATTATTGTCCTCACTATTAGGGTGTGGTACAGGAGAGGATAGCATACTTTAGGAGCTATAAAGCTTCTTGCATATAATTTTCTTCCTAGGCCATTATAAACATAAAAACCCTATTTTTATAACAATGCAAATGAACATGTTGAAAGAGTAAAAATAAGATTTCTACAATGCAGATACCACTTTGATAAAGGGGGTCAGATATATTCTTGTTCCCACTTAGTAAGAAAAATGACCTCCTTGACCCATTAAAATGTGAATGAATTCTCCTGATTTTGAAGTTTTCTTGATACTCCTTGAAGTAACTAGAGCCACAGGAGGTGAGTAAGAATTGACAAGCTAAACTTTTTCCAGTATCTCTCTCCATCTCCTTTCTTCCTCCCTCGCTCTCACACTGTCTCCTTTCTCTCCCCGAAGACTAGCTTGCAAGGACCCCCAGCTCACTCAAGTAACCCTTCTCCAACAGAGAAGACACTCAAGCTAATATACAAACCATAATTAATTGGAGAAATAAACACTCAACTTTTTCAAGAGTCTTAATTTCTGTATTCTGAGAAGCAGTAGCAATTCAAAAAGACAGTCCAAGTTGTTTGCTCCCTGTCTCTTATTTATCTGATCAGAAAATTCAAGTTCAGAGGCTCAAGCCACTTGCCAGAGTTCCCTACAGTTAGGGACAGAGATGGGACTAGAAGGCAGGATTCTGAATGGGAGCCCCAGTGGAGTATAAGGTGTGGTTGAACCCCTGCATCCCATAAGAAGTTTGAACCTGCCACCAGCTCAAGGGTGAGGTGAAGATTAAGTGAGCTCTTCCCTTCAGTGTTTAGAACAGTGCCAGAGGGCACAGAAAACAGCATTCATTCTTTAGTTTGATCAGAAGAATGTCTCTCCTGAGTGCTCTTTAGAACTGGCTACCAATGCAAAGATGTGGGTGCCAGAACCCTTGCTGATCATGTGTCAAATCTGTATCAGTTGTTCAAATCACTCATCGTTGCTTTAAATTTTAAGGCCAGTGTCTTGAAAGCAGGGCTTGAAATTAGGTTAATTTGCTTTAGAAATGCTTTCTTTTGTCCCAAACCTCTCTATAAAGAGAACAAAACTGCATTGGTAACAGGAAGGATTGGTTCATGGTCACATGCTATAAGTAAGCAGTTACTTCCTGGGTTAAAACTAAACTTCAAGATTCCATGGTTCTGTTTTTCTTAGAGAATTTGGTATTGGTTACACATGACCAGTAGCTAAAGCCATACCTCTCTGCCTTTTGTCCTTATTATTAATACAAGGACACATCTCTGTTCTTTATACATGGTATATGGATTTATATAGGGTAATATTTTTAAGGAAGAAACTGTTTTATGAAAAGAGAGTTGTTGTCTACTTCTCCATCCAGACTGCTCTCCTAACATGGGGACATTTTCTTAGCACCTGAACTGCTTACTAAACTTTATAAATTTATAGACCCATAATTAACTCCACCCCTCCCTACTCCATCCCCCAGAAATGCCACAGAGACACCCATCCTAACACCTGGCAAGGATAACCTTTCTGTCAGGTAGCCAACCCCCAGGGACTCTCAGTGGGAGTACATACCCTTGCTGGGGTAGCAGAAGATACTGGAAAATATGTGTAAACCACAGTTTATGACTGATCTCTGTGGACAAACAGTTGGCACCACTCTCTCCCAAGCAGGAAATCCATTGCTTCGAGATTTCTGCTGGGTCAGTAAAACTGATTCTTTAAAAGAAAAGAAAGAAAAAGAAAAAAAGCCAGCCCATGGGTCAACCAGACTTAGTAATAGCTGTCATTCAGGAGGGTCTCCAAACAAGGAACTGTGTTAAATGTCATCCACACAGCTCTCTTTTCAATCTCCCTGAGCAGCCCCAAGAAGGCACCAGCAACTTCCATTTCCCAGAATTCAGAAGGGCAAGCCTGAGTTTGTGTGTGAGTGACAGCAAAGTTGATGTTTGAGCTGGAGTGTCCCCCATGTGATTCAGGACAAAGGTTGCTCCCTAACTTCTTCTGTTTTCTCCTTTGTGAGAGAGCAAAGCTACACTACAACCCTAGAAAATGGGTTATTCTAGTGGACCTATGGGGTTCTACCTCATGGCTTTATTCCAAATGTGTGATTCATCTGGTAATGAAAGAAGATACTTAATCTTCTTTTCCTGGTTTCTAGACACCTGGTCTGCGAGCATGTTCCTTACCAACATGATAACCTAATATGTGAGCATAGAACTTTTGGGCTATGACATTTTCAGCTTGTGCTTTCCCAAAATTTGCCCCAAATCAGGATATTGGTTAGAACAAAGCCATTTTCTCTTCAAATTCATTTGATTAAATTGAGGCAAAATGAAAATATGCAAACCCCCTTGCTTCAGGCTTGCCCTCCTTTTAACACTGTACACTCCACTTCTGATTAGGAAAATGTATTCCCTCCTCACATCCCCCATATGCACAGCCCTGTCTGGCCCTTTTTGGCTGTTTCTCCTGGATACCCAGTCGGATCTTGCATCAAGTGTCCTAAGATCTCACACAACTTTTATCCATAAATACACTGGACATAACTTCCTTTCAGGGAACCTCATTCTCTCTGACTGAGAGTTAGTTTGCGGCCATAACTTAGAAATTGTTTCTTAAATAAATCATGTATCTTGGCCTTTGACTCTACATGCATTTATCTTAGCCAGTTCCTTTCCTCAAGTTTTCAAGTAAGTTCCCTTCCAAACATGTTCCCTTGTGAGTGGAATTTCTAATTTCAAGCTTGCTTTGATTTTGCCTTTGAGTTTTAAAGACCTCCATCCCTGCTGGTTTTCCCCACTAAAGTAATGGGTATGCTGGGAGTGAGAATGTGTGTTATGTGGGGGGACTATTTTAGCATCAAGTTCAATTGACTAAATGACAATTTGACCTTTGAGAAGAAAGTTATTATAATAATGAGACTTTTTTTTTTCTTCTGGGATACTGGACATGGGTGTTTGATGAATAAGGCTGATATCTTAGTGCCCTTTCCTTTCCCAAAGCACACCTGCCCAGGGTTAGAATCCATCCTCCTGGCATGCCCTCACTCCCATGTTCCGACTATTTTTAAATCCAAATCCTCAGGGAAGAAAATACTCAATCTTCCCTCACAATTTCCAAATACAATTAGGTTATTAGTTTTGACTTAATGAAGAAAATAGTTGGTGGGAACAAGGTTAGGTCTGAAATGCTAAGGAAAAAGTGGAAGTCTAAAGAAAAAAGTGGCAGAGAATCAAATCTATGCAACTAAGCACTTTCCACACTTTGCATGAAACAGTTGATACCATTTTTTTAAAAGGAGGAAAGAAATATTTTAGATATTCTAAGCATAGTGCTTAAACCACAAATTCTGTAAAAAATGAACAGCATAAGCTATTAGCAGCAGTACGCGTCATAAACACCTTAGGCGAGACAATCAGATACTAATGCCAAGAGCACCTCCAAGCCATCAGTCTGCACAGCATTCGACTTCTGCAATTTCATAAGATAAATGCCTCTGCTGTTTTAAGATGATGAAACTACATCTGAGACGAATCTCCAAATTTTTCACCAGTGATTTAATAAAGGCCAGCTCAGAATAAATATGGAGCGGCTACTCTGAAAGCTTTTTTAGCTTTGTGCTAAAATGTGTTGGAACTTTCTTGTGTAAATTGATTGTTGCCCAAGTTCTGATTTGTCCATGAATGGAAGAAAGATGTTTACTAAGGTGTGGACTTTAAACATTCCGTGAAACACACTGTGGCTTAACAGGGAATTTATAAAAAGATGCTTCCTTCAGGGGAGACTGGGGACCAGGGAACAGAAAGTTGACTTTTCCTTTTCTTGGCCTGAAATGGCTACCAAGACAGAGGAAAAATAGAAGGTTCACCCTGGTTTTTGCTGTTCCTAATCTTAGCTTTCTCATGGGCTTATGTCCAAATGATGTCACACTCAACTTGGGATTTACTTTTCTGTCTTGAGATGTTTAATCCAATGAATAAGTATGAAGATATATAGATTGTTATATGGGTGGACAGTTAGAGAGATGGAAAGCTAGATAAAGACTCTACAATTATTACCAACAATTATTTCCAAAAATGCTTAAAATCCTATGGGGCAAGGCTGACTATAATTTCAGTGAATCTATTTAAGTCTTCTACTCATGAGTAAAAAAAGTTTATTCCCTCCATTTTTTGATGAGTGACAGGGAGGAGCAAGCAGAGAACAAGTAAGGAAAAACTGACTCATCAGTATACTTATTAGTATTTCTTTGGATCCCCTGTCCCTGGCAGCTGGCTCTTCTAGTATGTCAACTAATCTCTTACAGAGTGGCCTGTTAAGCTGCATGTACACGTGTGTGTGTGTGTGTGTGTGTGTGCATGTGAGATTGTCATTGATCGGTCAGCCCGCCCTTCAGGGTGACAAGAACCTGTCAGGGAAAAGCAGTGGTCCATTCGTAATTTTGGCAGGGGTCCCGGGTGGTTGATTCCTCAAAGGTTGTGGAAGCCCCTACCTTCAAATGCCGCAGCTGGGGGCTGTGTCTGTCAAGGGTTGCCCCCCAGCACTGGGCCCTTCTGACTTTAATTACACCCTCTTTGGCTGAATTCACAGGTGGCCTCCCTGGGAGGAGCCGTCTACCTCTTCCCAAACCCCCGGTTGCTCATTTCCTCAGTGGATTAGCAGGGCCATGATGAAACAGAAGCTTGTGCCTTCTCCATTCTTTACACAACCTGGTGTTAGAGGTTGACCTTTCACCCCTGGAGATTCGGAGGATTAAGGCTGCTTTTAAGTCCCGCTCTCTTTACTAATCCACCACTTTCACTTGATGTTATGTAAGCACTTCCTGACTTACCCTTTAAATCCTGTAAACATAATAAAACAGAGTTTAACCTTTACCTTTGGATTTCCCCACTATCTTGCGCTCAACTGTGGAAAGATCCAGGAACAGAAAGCTAATAAGTGATAGCCTGGTTTTTCTTTTTGCCCTGGGACATGTAACAAAACATTACAATATTTAATATATTCAGGTCAAATAGTTCTGGGGGAGCACCAAAGGCTTCAGACTGGGCAAATAATGTATTTTCCCCCTTTAACTGCCTATATTTTCCTACAAAACAGTGAAGCAGATGGTATTGGGTGTTTCCTCCCCTCCCTCTTTTCAACAAATTAGAATCAATCAGGTTCAAATGAGAACTGAAGAAAATAGACTTTTGAGGCAGTTTGTGGTAATACAGACTTCCAGTGTCCCTGGTCTCAAGACGGCATCCTCCTGATGCCGTCCCCAGAGACTGGAGCTGCCAGGCTTTCCTGTAGTAAATAGGGATATCGTTATCTAACCCTGTTTTCTGAACCCAAAGAACAAATCCAAACTTGTTTCAAGCAAATACCAGTTCATCCTTCTTGTTTTCTGTTCACTTTTCAACAGGTCACGTGATTTTCATGAATACTCTTTCTTGGGGCTGAGTTATAGGATGACTAGAAAGGATGCCCCATGCTGAAGCAACTTGTCACCGGCTTCAGGTTAGCAAGGACCAAGCCTGAACACACCACTGGTCTTCCTATGAAGTTATTTTTATGACTGACACTCCTAAGCCAGCCACCTTGCCAGCACACCTCATGGAAATCTTCAGTTACAATGATACTTGTTTGTGCAAATAGAAGAATCTGTCAGACATATCTAGGCAGCAGGTAGAGGCAAAAGGGAAGCACTTAAAGGGTGCATTTGCTTAACTGTAGGCCAGAAAATGGGACAGCTTGGGACAAGCTGACTTGTGTCCCTGCAGATGTCACCAATCATTTTTGACCCTTAGTTTATCTTTAAATAGTGATGACATCCCAGACCTTTTCCCCTGGAATACTGGAGGAAAAACTAAGTATAGTTTTTGCTATTGAGCTAATTGCAAGGTTGAGTAATCCCAGAAAACTTTTGATTGATTGGGTGAGAACATATAAAGAAGTGAATGCTCATTAACATTTAAAACTATAATAATCAAATTAAAAATGGAAATGATTGCCCTTTCTGATGACTAATTGGCTATGCTAATTTTTCTTGTCTTTAATATACATGATCTGTGGGTAAAATGAAAGACCTGAAATCATCTGTACATTTCCAACTCCAGCTTTAACTTTTTGAGTGTTGATTTTGCATGGTAGGTAGTGATGTACCATATTAATTCAATATACTACAGTCCTGCGTAGTGGGTATTAGTAGTATCCTCACCTATCTTCTAGGTGAGGAGATTTAAATTTGGAGAAGTGAATGAAGAATTGAGGTGCAAATCATGCCAATTAAGCAGGGGCATGACCCAGCCATGAGTTGCCCTGGTGTAGAAATTCAGACACTGCCATCTATATTTCTGCTGCCTTTGCAGCCTCCCAGGCAAGTAACAAAGTAGCTCCCATTTGAGAGTTGAGTTAATATTATGAGCATATCATAATAAATATGATTTATTTTAGCATATGTATATTTTGGGACACTCCCTAGCGAAAATGTGAAATGCCCTGGGCATGGGTGGGAAGCAGGGATCAAAGGGCTGTTGGTGTAAGCAGGTGAAGAATTGCTGGATTCTGTGGGGGATTCCCCTGGGATTTTTCCCCACTGTCTCTGCTCCTAGAGACTTAGTGAAGGAAGGGGTTCTATCTTGTCTACATAGTAACGAGATTCCTCCCCTAGCATCATCCATGATGGAGGTGATGGGAGCTAGAGGCAAAGGAATCTCTGTGACTACGGCCTGCTGTGGTTCCATTTTCTTCACATTTTAACTCTACTGTAGGGAGTAAGAGGACACCTGAACGCTTAGCAAAAAATATTTCTGGAGAACAGCAATGTAATTAGTGTCTATGGTAAATACTTTTTCAGTGAGTTGCTGCAGAGTTACAATGTCCTGCTGGTGATAGGCAGGTCTTTCTTGTAGGTAAATGTGTAGCTGGCTCTGTTCTGATGAGAGGCCTTCTCACATGAGGGCAGACACTTCCACACAACATAGCTGAGGGAGAAAAAGTACCTCCAGGCCCAACAATATCTCCTTGGTATTCACTATCTGTCCCTGTCATAATGAGAAGCCCAAGAGAAGGTAATGTAGGAACAAGAGTGTTTAATCTACATCCAGCTCAGTTTGGTGATCTCAGGCTTCACAGCTGTAAAGTGTTCAGATGTATTGCATCTGGTCACACTCATTCACATACTCAACCTATTTTGTTTTCTCTCTCTTGCAATTTCAGTAAGCCCTCACTCCTGACGAAGCTCTCTGGGTCCTGCCAGGTTGAAAGGGCAGAATCCAAATATGTGTTTTTATCTGTAAAATGGGAAGAATGATACCTGTTCCAACTAATTTCAGACTTTTTCTAAAGGTCACATGGAATGGTGGATATAGTAAAAAATTTTAATTGCCATTCAAATAGGAAACTCTCATAGAACATATGTTCTATGAAGACAGGACATATATTCTTTTGTTCACTATAATATTCTATAATATCTCCAGATCCTGGAACTATACTGAGTAGAAATCAAATTAACATTTGATAAACCAAACAATACGTAACCACATAACACCAGAACGAATTTATTATAACACAGCAGAAAACAGGGAGCACTGTTACTACTAGGGTGTTCTTTGCAATGAACTTACCCAGGTAAGAAAGTATTTTTTGTTTGTTTGTACTTTGCAAATTAATATTCTATTAACTGGTACTAGTATCTCAATATTTGACAAGATGTGAGAGTTCTTTTTGTAATGCCAATAAGCACACTAAGTGCCATAAACTGTCCTGTTCTTAATTTTGAATTACTTGTTCTACAAATACCGATCTGAAATGCAATTAAATATCCAAGAGAAAGGAAAAACTTTCAGTAATCAACACAGATATCTTCGTGTCCATAAATAGTGATCAATTGCCCTCACCATCTCTTTTACTTTTACTTTGCACCTAATCAAAACATGCATGGCTATTGTCCAAACCAGAAGTGAGAGGGCATGGTGAAGGAGAAGGCAGAAACACTACTAAAAATAAAAAAGCGTAAACACTAAAAACAACTTATTTAGAATAAATTAATGTAAAAACAAACTCACAGATAATTTTAATTTAAAATTTTATTGAAGCAATTTTAGTTTATAACATTCAGGTCTACAAGATTATAATTCAAAATTTGTAGATACTACATTACAATCACCATCAAAAGCCTAGTTGCCATTATCCATACAATTAACACCTTTTCTTAATTTACCTGCCCTCTTCTCCCGCTCCCCAGCAATATAGCAAAAACTATAACAAAGACAAAAAAAAAAACACAAGAAATTTTCAAACAGAAGTCACATAGCTAGACACATAACAAAATAACTGAAATAAACACACACGTACATACACAAACAATAAAGGGTTCCTCAACAGATTAGATGAGGCAGCACCTAGAATTAGTGATCTAGAAGAGAAGGTAGTTAAAAGCACTCAACCAGAGCAGAAAACAAAGTGGAGGAAAGTATTAAGAAGGAGATGTGTTGGGTAACATCAAGAGGAATATCATTTTATATTGCCAGATGGGAGGGATCTCCCATTGCTGGTATCAATAATTTCTTTGCCTTTTGCCCCTAAGCTGTTATGCTTGAACACCTTAATGAACTGGGTTTGTTTGCGTTTTGTTGTATCCAGTGACCATTTGTATTGCTTTCGCAGGTTATGGGTACAATGTCCAACCCTCCTTGCCTGGGGAATCTTGATGGATAGAGGAAGATTGACGCATACATTACACAATGGGAAAAATCTTGATGGGATAGAATATAAGAAAAATGGGTTAAAATTAGGTTTGTTTGTTTTCCTTCTACACAGTTACCATCCCTTAACCTTAGCAAACAACAGAGAGCCTTGCATTTGCAATAAAATATCGCTGTGTAGCTGTTGGGCACTAAACAGTGTAAAGGGATATAGGTGACCTGTTGCTTTTTGTCCTCAGGGAGTTTCTCTCTCTCTCTGCCTGTCTGCTTATGTATATTGTTAGTTGTCACAGAATAAAGGGCATGTTGGTTGAAATCCCCATATTCCTCACATCGTCATATCACCGGTAACCCAAAACCATTTTCCCTCATGTTCTTCTCTTCCATAATTTCTCCTCCTACTTCTCTCTCCTTTGCTGGATATCTCATTTCTGTAGTTGTAAACTTTTATCATATCTTGTCCTTTTGTTTGATTTATCTATATTCCACAAATAATTGATACCATCTGGTATTTATCTTTATTCTTCTAATTTCAAACAGCTCAATCCCTTCCAGGTCTATCCATGTTGCTGCAAATGGTATGAGTTTTGTCTTTTTGACTGCTAAATGATATTCTATTATATAACTATACCCAAACTACTTGATCTAATTGTCTTTTGGGCTGTTTCCGTATCCTGGCTATTATAAATAGTACTGCAATGAATTTAGGACTGCAGATTTTTTTTGAATTAGTGTCTTTGTGTCCTTTGGTAAATTCCCAGGAATGGAATCACTGGTAGTTCCATTTTTAATAGTTTGAAGGTCCTCCACACAACTTTCCATAGTAGCCATATCAGTTTGCATTCCGACCAGCAGCTTAAAAGTGTTACTTTCTCTCCACATACTAGCCAGCATTTGTTGTTGCCCATTTTCTTTTAATATGGGCCATTCTTACCAGTTTAAGGTGATATCTAGTTGTAAAAAATAAATCAATTAATTTAAAAGAAATAAAAACTATCTTATAAAACATACAGAAAAATATTAAAAATTAAAAGATATGTTGTATATAAGAAAGGCTCCAAGGATTTTTTTTCTATTTGCCCAAATTGACAATAAACCTCCATGATTTGACATATTTACACTAGATGGGTACCAACAGGAGAAAAGAGAAAGGAGCAGAAATTTTAAGAGAAATTCCTTAACTGGGGAAAGCAAAAGCAGGACAGCTTTCAAGCAAAAAAAAATTCGAAGTAAGATAAACACAAAGAGACTCACACCAAGATACAATATAATTAAAATAGCAAACACTAAAGTTAAAGAGTCTTAAGAGTAGCAAGACAAAAACCATATACATGAGCCCTTCATGAGACTATGAGCAAAGTTTCAAAAAAAAAACCTTACAGGTTAGAAGAGAAGACACTGATATCTTCAAAGTGCTAAAGGGGGTGGGGGGGAACAAACTTCTAATCAATAATACTCTGCTCAGCATGTTCATCATTCAGAATTGAAAAGAAAGAAATGTCAAGTTTCCAGAAAGACAAAAGTTAAAATAATCCATCACCACTGTAATAGGCTTGCAAGAAATATTAAAGGAACTTCTATAGAATGAAAAGTAAAGTGCCCTGAGAAGTAACAAAAAAAAAAAAAAAGAGGGGAAAATATCTCACTGGTGAAAGTAAACATGTAGTAAATATACGGAGCTAAGCAAATAAAGCTAATATGAAGGTTAAAAAGCGAAAGGGGCTATGTACATTAACACTATAATAGTTAAGAGAGAGATAAAACAAAGAGGGTAGCAAAAGATGGTGAGAAGGAAAGTAAAAATATGGATTGTCAGAATGAGCTCAAAATGGGCTCAAAATGGGGTCACAAGTGTTTGGTTTTTTTTTTTTTTAGACTTAATTTAACCACATGTTAATAAATGTTTATTGAGGCCCTACTGTGTACCAGGCATAGAATTTAGAAAAGAGAACAAACTCATCAAATGTTTTCATGTTCTAGAGGAAGAATCTGCAGGTGAATGTAGTACTCTGCAGAGTAGGTTCAGCATGCCTGCTCTGTGCCTGAGCCCACCACCCCACTGCTCATTCAGATGTCTACTTTCACTTAGAAATCTGCTTCTAGGAAGACACCTAACTTCTAAAACTAGCATCATCCTCTGCATCTACGAAAAATTGGTTGTGTAAGAGGTAAGCAGTGGCAAGGGGCTGGGAGAGTCATCTTTGTTGTCTCACAAGTATGCTCGTGAGTGTAAAAATCAACAAACTGCTACTATAGCATTAATTCACCTTTTTCTGTTCCTTGAACCCATTCAGTTGATTGTATTTTCTTTAAATAGATACACAAAGTGTCCCACATATTCACTGTTATATTATTATAGTTGTAAAGCTATACTGCATGTAGACACAAAAGTGTTGATGTCAGAAAAACCTGACTCACTTCCAAAGCTTTTTTTTTTGTACTGAGTAAGTTACGTTAGGCTTCTTTAAGTCTTTGTACAATAGATCATGAAGTTGATGACATGATATCTACTTTATGACATGATCATGAGGTTTGATGTATGCAAATCCCTTAACCAAGTACTTGTTATACAGAGATGGTTAATGGCTAGAAATATTTGTGTAACTATGGCATTTTGAAATTCTTAATGATAGCTCACAGTTACCAAGAAAAGCTTAAATGATTTTACAAATCTCTTTTTTTTTTTTTTTTTTTTTTGAGACTAGGTCTTGCTGTTTTTGCCCATGGAACTGCAGGCTCATGTTGCCTGGAGTACCAAGGACTCAAGCAATCCCCAGCCTTAGCTTCCCAGGTAGGTGGGATTACAGGTGCGCGCCACCACACCCAGCTATTTTTTGGAACTAGGTCGCACTACATTGCACCAAACAGGACTCAAACCACGATCCCTGGTCCCCTCCACGGTTTTCTAGGCTGCCGCTTACAGGCATGCACCATCATGCCGGCAAATCTGCTTTTTTAAAGGAAAAGGTTCTATGTTTCTAGTCAAAGGTACCTTTGGTGGCAAGTAGAAAGAAAGCTGGTTCAGTGAGGTAATAAGGAATAAGGATCTTAGAGTCAGACAAAGCAAGGTCTAACTGCAGGCACATAATTCTTACCTTGAGTTATTGGGCTTGTGCCCAAATACAGTGAAGATTTAATTTCTTCACACATTAAAAAAATGAGGTTGAGGATGAGGATTCAAGTAAAAAGTGATATGTGAGTAAGGTATTTGGTATATAGGAGGAATTTAGTAAGTTCCTTATTATTATTACCTGGAAAATTCAATTATTCTGAGTGTTCCAGTGTCAGTATACCAACTATATAAAATATACAATTATGTTAAAATATATTAGAATATTAATATATTTTAATATAATTTATATTATATCTATTATAATATAAATTATATTAAAATATATTAATAACTTGATATTTTGATACATGTAAATATATTAAAATTCATTAAGTATATTAATAATCAGAATAGTGTCAATTAATTCTTATATCAGTTATTATCTAAAAGATGGTTATCTACCTACATCTTGACTTCCAACCTCCCCATCCCCCACCCCCCACCCCTATTCCACATACATGAAAAAACCAATCCTGAGTGTTAGGACAATTTTTTC
Organism: Uropsilus gracilis; assembly: GCA_004024945.1. NCBI lineage: Eukaryota > Metazoa > Chordata > Mammalia > Eulipotyphla > Talpidae > Uropsilus > Uropsilus gracilis. The sequence goes on along the minus strand of PVHY01001066.1, from coordinate 78,633 downwards.
TCTGAAATTTTATGTTAAATATTCCTAACAGCAGATGCTAAATTTTATGCCATAAATAGGCATAACCACTTAGAATTGTAGTTACATGGCTTCCTTGTAGCTTTCACTGATCAATCAGTAGGGGTTGCTAGGGTCAAACGGTTCCCAAATAAAATGACAATGAAGAAAAGAACCAGGGTGGATGTATTTTATGCCATAAAACTTTTGAAATTGAAGTGTGAAAATAATCTATTCAGTCAGGTGTCTAACTGTCCCAAGAGTCCAGCTACAGCAATAACTGAAATAACTAAAATGAATACAAAAGAGAAAAAAAATTAAAAAGAAACTTCCTCCCAAGGTAATTCTGGAAAGGCAGTTTAACACCTTGTAAATTTGTTTCCATAGCTCTCCCAACAAACAATGACTTTTGGATTACTGATCTTCAGTCAGAAATCTCAGTGTGAAGGTAACTTTTCTAGAAGGAGATGCGACTAAATTGCAGTTTGGAATTTCTAGATAATTCTCTGTATGCAAAACCCACTTACTATTTTATGGGTAGGAAATGGCCCTCTGTCAGCATTCATCTTGCATTCTCTATGTGAAGAGAGTTGGACTAGTGTTTGTTGAGATCATATCCATGAGGAACCCTTGATTATGTGGGTCAAATAGAATTACTGAAGTTGATGCCATGACCATTCACTCTGTCCTCCTCTGCTCCCAAGGAACACCAAGGAAACTTAGAGAACTCAATGGAAGACCATCAGAAAATTGCTTCCTCTCTTCACCTCAGTCTAATTACCGATGGTTATTTTGTTCTTGCACTCTAGAACAAGCTTCCTTAGTCAGCAAAGTTCCATGTTTGAAGACATATTTAGAGGATTACAGTGGATAGAGAATATTTTGTCATTAATAAGGGAGGGCAGGCAGCTCTCATAATACTAGTGATGACAGGTAGCAAGGACAGCATTTCTGATGACATAAAGAATAAGACAAGGAAATGGTTCTTAGTAAATCCTGATTGGTGAGGACTGGTCCACAGCTGAGGCAACTGTCAATGTCCTTTTCTGACACTTGCCTTTCAGACTCAGAAATGTCCAGGGGAAGGAGTCCCCTATCTTCCCTTTTCAGGGTCAGAACCCTAACTCCTTAGTCCTGGATGAGTCAGTAAGTAATAGAATTTAAGAAGAAGCCTGACAAGGCAGCAGGTCCACCCTCATGCCCAGGCAGTTCTGTGACAGTGGTTTTAAGAGCTCTCCAGGGAAGATCTCTATGATGTCTTCAGTCACTATTGTGGTACCTCATTACCTCCTGGACTGAGAAATCCTTCCTTGAGAGCTAACATAATCCTTCCATGCTGGAACCATTACCCACATCTTCTCTAGAAGAATTACTGATATCTGACCAGGCATGGTGGCACATGCCTGTAGGCAGCAGCCTAGGAAGCCATGGCCGGGACCAGGGATCATGGTTTGAGTCCCGCCGGGGGCACATAGTGAGACCTAGTCCCCAAAAAAATAGCTGGCTGTGGTGGTGCGCACCTGTAATGCCAGCTACCTGGGAAGCTGAGCCTGGGGATTGCTTGAGTCTGTGGTACCCTGGGCAATGTGAGCCTGCAGTTCCATGGCCAAAAATAGCAAGACCTAGTCTCAAAAAAAAATTACTATCTATTCTCAACAACTTTGAGATTTCTCAAGTCCCAAGTCTTCCAGAACTTGCAAGTGACTTTAGCTAATATGTGAATTAATTTCCTATGCTTTACCCTGGGTTTCTTGGAGAAAATGGGTGCAGTGGCTCCAAATCAAATAAATAATTCATGTTGTATTTGAGTCTACAAGGTAAGAGGCATTAGATAAATGCAGAAACAGGTGGAAACAAGATTAGGGATGTTTCCCTGAAAACACTAAGGCAGGAAGGCGAGCTTGTTTAGGTGATGATGCTGGTGCTCATTTGTCAGAGCTTTGTTTGCTCAGACTTCTTTTAAACACATATTCTGAAATTCTGGCTGGGAACTCATATGGCAAGAAAGTCAAAAGATGGCAAGGCTCAGGGAATGGCTCTCTTCTCCATTTTAGAGGGAGTTCATCCTGCTCTGAAATCTGTAAGCATGCCTCTATGTTCTAAGACATCCATGTCTATGTGTCTTCCTTCAGCGAGGGAGCTGATATTGCTGAGAAGACAGTTCGTCGAACTCCCATCCTGGTGGGAGATTGTTCTTGCAAAAATGTCCCATGTGCATCCAATGCACTCATTTTTAATGAGATGTTGATCTTGGCCTTGGAGAAGTGGGGTCTGTGTCTTTTTCCTATGACCTGGATGCACATATTAAATGTCCGGTGTGTAGAATATGGTGAATATGATGCTGCATAGCATTGGAGGGCATGAAAGGCATAACACAGGTAGGAACCTGTGTCATTTTTGGATACATGCTCTTAGAATCCTACCACCTTAGAATAAGGAACTCCAGGCCACACAGAGAGGCCATACATGAATATTCTGAGCAACAACACCAGCAGACAGGTGAAATCAACCTCCAGACCTGTGTGTGACCTGACCTGCAGATGACTCCAGTTCCTAGATCCAGTCCCAGCTTCTTTGTACAGTATGAATTCCTGGACCATAAAGTCTGTGAAAGATAGTAAATGATATTTGCATTTTAAGATACTAAGTTTTGGGGTAATCTGTTGCACTGTAATTGTTAGCAGAATGGACAGAGTGTTTCTCACCTTTGTCAGTTTCCTCATTGTCCAGAGTCTACTCTTCAGGTGAGATAAACCAGATAGCAGGTTTAAAAGTCCTACATAATACAGAAATTATCTGAAATTAAGATACCTGAAATTAAAAGCTCCTTATTTGATATGATTTGGTTGAATATTGGGGAAGGAGTCTGGGAATACCAGTACCATTAATCTACATATATAAAAAAATAAACAGGCTTGTCCTACCTTTGGATAACATTGAAAATCTCAAGTGGTGGTAAACGAGAGCTAATATACTATTATACATGCAGGACAGTAGGGTACAACTTGTATGATGACCCGCTTTTGGTATCTATGCATATCACCTGGGACCAATTAGAATCCTAGGGGTTCCGGGCTCACAGCACCTGCTATCCTCCTGAAGACCCTATTTTTTTTTTTTTATTGTTTGCTCCACTCTGATCTTGACCCCTGAGTTATATAATGGTCTTTTCACTGAGTTTCAAGACTCTGGGCACATAGGAGGCATGCAGCATATAACAACATCTTTTTTTTTTAATTTACTTAAAAATTTAATTCAAGATTCTCATTGTGACACCTTTTCTGTGCAACTTGTCTTATATTTTACAGCTGATATTCTTTTTTTAATAATAAGCAAATAATTAATTTATATATATATATTTCACATCTTTGTAATCCCCGAGATTCACCCCCCAACCCTCCCTGACCATTCTCCCTCCGTCCCGCCCTTCCACCCCGAGTTGTGTACTTCAATTTGGTTGTTAGCTTTTTTTACTTTTCTTCATAGCTTTTTGTTTATCTTTCCCAAGTCCCATATGTTAGTGAAACCATTTGGTTTCTGTATTTGTCTTTTTGACTTGTTTCTGCTAATATGAATTCTTCTAAGTCCAACCATGTTATCAAAATCATGTAATTTGTCATTTTTAATTGATGAGTAATATTCAATTGTATATATATACACAATGTGTATCTTCTTCATTCATTCATCTATTTTGGGACATTTGGGTTGTTTCCATGTCCTTGCAATTTTAAATAGTGCTGCAATAAACATCCAGGCACAGGTGTCCCTTTGTACTCATGCTGAGGTCTCCTTTGGGTAGATTCCCAGAAGAACGATTGCTGAGTCAAATGGTAGGCCCATTTCCATTAGTTTGAGGGTCCTCTACACTGCTTTCCATAGTGGCTGGACCAGTTTACATTCCCACCACCAGTGTAAGAATGTTCCTTTCTCTCTACATCCACACCAGCACTTGTTGTTGCCTATTTTTTTGATGTGGGCCATTCTCACTGGTGTAAGGTGGTATCTCATTGTGGTTTTGATTTTCATTTACCTGATTACTAGTCATGTTGAGCAATTTTTCATGTGCCTGTTGTCCATTTGTATTTCCTCTTGGAGAAGTATTTTTTTAGTTCTCCCCACTTTTTGATTGGGTTTCTTGTTTCGTTTAGTTCTGTAAGTTCCTGGTGTATCTTCATTATTAAACCCTTATTACTCTTGATCAAACTAAAAAGCTTTTGTACAGCAAAAGAGACAACAGAAAAAACTAAAAGAAGCCCATCAGAATGGGAAAAAAATTTTAAATTCAAAGATGTCACCAATCCCCATGAATTCTGAAGAGACAAGATCAAGCGTTTTATGTCCATATCACCAAAAGTTTGGATGGTGGTTGGCACAGAGCAGGTATTCTAAAAACTATGTGGGCAGGTGAGTAACTCATGAATGAACAAATAAATTTAAAAAGCTAGAACTGGTAAATTTGCCACTTGCTGGCATGATGATCTTGGTTATTACTCTTAGGCTATTTTACTCATTTTCATCTGTGGAGTACGTTAGCACCTCTACTAAGGGTAAAATGAGAGCATGTGTATGGAAACACTTGCAAACCATAAAGTGCTATTCCAAAAGAAAGATAATTATTAGTTTATTATGCAATGAAGAGAAGAGGGGTAAGGAAGAAAGGGATGCACAGGTGGAGGTGGGGAATCAAGAGAACAGCAGCATCATCAACAGAAACGATAGCAATCATCATGATAATAACATATCACACTCACTTTAATTATATGCCAGACACTCTACAGATGCATGAACCCTTAATCTTCTAAGTAATTCAAGGAGCTAGGCTCTATTAATTGCATCACTACTGAGAAATTGAGGCACCAAGTGGTTGAGTAACTTTCTCAAGGCTGCAGAATTGTGAAGGCACGGAGCTGACATTTGGTCTTAGAATGTGTACTTCTGATCCAACCTGTCTCCTGAACTTCACCTACACAGGAAGAAGGGCTGTAAGATCTTCACTCCACCATGAGGTTCAAATGCTTTAAGATCCTTCAGATTTGGATGAACCATAACAGCAAAGAGATGTCTTGAGGGAGCTGGATTATGATGTATTATGTATTATGATTAGCTGGGAAGGATTTGTCTAAAACACCTTTTTATTGGGTAGCTGCTGAGCTGGAGTTGCCACCTTGCCACTTCTAGAACTTAGACTTCTTTGGACTGCCTTCCAGATGTTGGCAGATTTAAATATTCCCAGGGTGACAGAGCAAACACTACTGACTTTGCCAGCATTTGTTCACAGCTTCATCTACCTATGTTACTCCTACTCCTCAATTTACCAGACATTGCTCCCTTCGTCTTCTCTCATGTAGGACCTTCCTTGTTCCTCCTGTGTCTTTGTCAATCTGCTCACTTGTTCAGGGGTTCGTTTCCCGGATACTTGGTGCTGATGTCACACCTTCTCTAAGAGGCAGCTAGGAGTGAACTTCTCTAGGAAGTTTTGCCCTCATTTCACAATAGGAACTTCATTACTTTCACACACAAGAAAAAATTTTAGAAGGATTATATTTTTAGTAAATAGTAAATTATATGCTAAAGTAAAGTCTTAAATGTGCCTTAGAAATGAACTATGAATAAGAAAAATCATAAAAGCAGAGTTGATGTGGTGGGAAGAATACTGGGCAAGAAGTCTTCGGGTTCAGTCTTGACGTGGTCCTGGTGACAGAGTTGTTCTGGCCAGGGTACATCCCCATATGCAAAGTTTCAGCCAAATGACCTAAAGAACTCTCCTAAATATCAATCTAAGCCACCATGAGAAAGGTGGGTAGCCAAACAGGTGTAGAACCTAGAGGCTGGAATCCTGCTTTAGTTTGGGGAGGACTAAAGCTGAGTCCTAGTTTCCGGTTCCGTCCTAGACACAAGTTACCGGGCTGGAAAGGTTGGTGGTCTGGACCTGAATGATAACCTTACCGAGCTGAGGCCCTTCAGCATGGGGGCTCTGTTCCTTCTGCTTCAGCGTGTTTCACACATCCAAGTGGCCTGCCCTTGAGAGCATGCCACTTTCTGGTAACAGGCCCAGGGTCCAGGACCTACTAACAATCATGCCGGTGACCTTGACACTTGTATCTTGACACTTGCCAGCTGTTCAGGGTAAAACAAGTTAATCCAATTCAGATTTGCTGCACATCCCCTCACAGACTTTTGAAAAATCATGTTATACTTTTCATGGTGTTTTGCTATTTCCTTGTCACCCCTGAGCCTGTGCTTCTGTTGTCTGTTGGGAACTGCCATGCTGGTGCTGATGCTCAGGCAAAGAGGAAGAGAGATGAGGAGGAAGAGAAGAGTGAGTTCAGAAGACACACGATCATTGCCTGTAGTGCACAGTCCCTCTGCCTTTGGGTCCAAAGAAACACTGAAGGGAAGGATGAATGAGAGAATGAAGCTCTGAGTCTTTCTCCTAGGGAACAGCAAGTAAGCCAAAGAGAGAGTAAGCGTGGGTAGGCTCTCATCAACTGCTCTTTTTCACCGGCTCTCAGCAACTATTTAGGGAAAATGCACAGAGGAAGACCATGGTAATGAATCATACAAGTTATAACTTAAGTCCCAATTAGAAGTGACCGCTGATGGTGACGCTGAGCAAAGCTGTAGTTATTCTCAAAATAGACATGCCTGCATTCTTGCATTCTTTGGTGTAAAACAACTTTTATAAGATTTTTCTGGCCTAGGTTTGTTTTATGACTTCACCACTCACCTTGAAAATACTAATCAAGATTTAAAGTATCTGACAAGGAGAGGCCTGTAAATGTGCAAGGCTGTTATGGAAGCAGGGAAAAAGTCTCCAGAATGTGTCCCTCATAATTCCACCTGCAGGCGCTGCTTTCAGCACACAGGCAGGGCCACAAGGTAGGAAAGTGAAGAGTGATCTTTATAAAGGAAAGACCTAGAGCAGCATTTCTTATTCATTAAATGGTTTGTCATCATGGTGGTAATATATGGTCTAGAAAAGAGAGATATGGCTCACAAATAACCTAGAAAAGTGTTTAAAACAAATAAGGTGTTTTAAACATTTTTCTTTTAACTGCAAGGCTGCTCAGCTAGGTTATGACTCAGATAGTCACTGGTTCTGTGTACAGTCTCACATAAAGAATAAACTCATTCAGAAAATAATGCAAAAATGGTTTAGAAAGTGACTTAGAGAAAAGCTAAGATCCAGTAGCTGGAGTCCTTTATGGCTTGGGATCTTGTGCATCAGCTGAAATTGCCATAAAAGATGAGCAATCAGGGTGCCCCTGAGGGTTCCCTGTGTGTTCAATGAGAGTGAAATCCTAGGTCGCCTATGAGTTGCAAGATAAAATGTTTTTTTTTTCTTTTTTTGATATTAAATAATTATATATAAATTTCACATCTTTGCGAGATAAAAGGTTTCGATGGAGGAAGGGATGCTGAACTTCAACAATTTTAAGTGGACCTGGTTAAAGAGAGAGCCTGGAGAAGAGATAGGTGGTGAAGGCTGAAGATGCAGGGCCATGCAAGAATGGTAGGCAGTATAGGAGAAAGGAATAGAGAAGAGACCAGCAGGCACACTTTAGAATCACCATGGGGACTTTTCAAAAATACTGATGAATAAGCAATTAGAACCAATTAAATCAGCATCAAAAGTTGTAGGTTCCACATAATAATAACTTCTTAAGAAACTTGCCAGTAACTCTGCAGCAACTGGTGGCCAACTACCCTTTAAGGTTTGATTATAATATGCTTGCAATTCAGGGAATTTCCACAAGATGGTGGCTGATTTTAGTCTCACAAGCAAATGATTCTTGTTTCTCTTCTGGTAATTAGAAAAAGCAAGATTAAGAGCTATGCAAACATGTACTTTCCATTAAAATATGTTTTGGCCATTGTAAAATATTCCTTGGCCAGCATAATCCCTTCCTGTTCCATCTATGTTGCTGCAAATGACATGAATTTGTCTTTTAGTAATATGCTAGCCAAAATAAGTGAAAAGGAAAAAGATAAATACTGGATGGTCTAACTTATATGTAGACTATAGAAAAAACAAAAGGTCAAAAAAGGTCAAAATTATCAACTGAATATAGAACTGAAGTACACAAAGAAGGGGTGTGTGTGAAGAGTGGTAAAATGGAAAGGATTGACAGAGGGGAATATGGTGATGGTTCACATGTGATATGGGAGCAGGAGAACAATGGAAAGCACACAGTATAGGAAAAAGTTAATAAAAAATTTAAAAAATTAAGTATATTTCCTCATGAAAACTAACGCATGAATAGTAATTAAGTAATAATTACTAATATGAAATAATCTAACTTAGATAATTTTTAAAAACTGCAAATACCTAAATTGAAACTGAAATTTTAATTCTTTGAATTTTAGCTTAATTCCCCAAATTTTTCATTATAAATTTTCACTGTACTTTTTCTATGGTTTCTAGGAAGGACAACCTTTGCCCTGAATGCAGGACCTTAGAGTCAACTGCCAATGAGGACTGCAGCTCTTTGTCTGAGCCTTCAAGCTGTTTTATACATTAGGATTGAGGTGATGGAAGAAGCATAGATTTAGTAGCATAGATTTACCCATGCTTAACTCCTGATGAAACAAGCTAACACTTCTTTAAGCGCTGCCCCAAACTTTCCAATAGCAAGCAAAGGGTGAGAAGAACTAGTCTCATGATGTAAATGGATGGCTATGATAAGCAGTGAGTGTCATCTCAGAGCTTTTAGTTCTATCTCCATCCCCCCTCCCCCCAGAAAGATCTAGGGTGTAAGCTAGGTTTGCAAATCAGGAAAAAATCGCAGGATTACTTTTTGAACCAAAGAAAAATGATGGGCTAATTGGGGGAATGCCAGTAAAAATAAAGAAAACATGAAACTAACATGCTAATGACAACAAAATATACAGTGAGGGAGCAAGGGCATAGGAGGAGGGAAAAACCAGGGGAGGGATGAGTACAAGGAAGCATGACTATGGTTCATGGGAGATATGGTGTTGGGAGAACTTTGAGGTACACAATGACAGTAATCTGGGTACTCTGCTGTGTGGGGGGTGGGGGTAAGCTAATCTATAGAAAAAGCCTACAACTCCAGTGAGTGCAGTAGCACCCCCTCCATCTACCTTCCCACCCCTCAACACACACACACACACACACACACACACACACAGAGACAGCCATTGCACGTTGAAAAAGATCGTGGGTAAATTTCTAACCAGACTTTTCATTCAACCTAATGTGGAGCTGCCCCTAAGCTCTGTTTTTTCTGCCTCTGTGTCAATAAGGCCATAAAAGTAACAGGTAAGCAACACTCCACCCCCACACTGCAGCTCTGAGGGATTGCAGAGAAGAGAAAGAATAAACCTAAACTGCATCAAAGAAACAGAATATGGCCAGAAATATTTAGTTTACCCATGAGGAAATATAAAAATGGCACAAGAACGATTAAACATCCTACCCTAAAATCACTACAACTACTAATTGAGAATCAAGTGAAAAGAAGAAATCTATAACCTGCAGAGAAGTACAACTAGAGGAGGAAGTGAACTACTCACAGATGCTTTGTGCTATGGGAAAGCCCACACTAATAAAATCAAGCAGACAAGAACACTCTTGAGAGCCCTTATAACACATTGTATTTTTCTTAGTAAAAAAGGCTCTAAAACAAGGTAACATTTTGGGTTACCTTTTGCCAAGCCTAGAGAGGGCACCATCTTTTCCAAGAAAGAACTTTCTTCCTGTGGTTCTTTTCACTCTTCAAATCCACATGCTCTCTTAAAATAAATAACAGTTCACAGACTGAGTCCAGAATACATATCAAATCTCATTGATAACCCTTTTAGAATTAGGGGCTGGCCCCTGTACCTACCAAATACTGTGCTCTCGTTTCTTTTAATTAAATATGATATGTCCTTCATTGACCTCTAATGGGTTTCTGCCATGATTTTGGCACTTGAGTTCCTAGGTCTTCTGGCTTGAAAAAATTTGTCTCTCTAAATATTCCAACAACCCATTATATGATAGTGATATAATTGTTGGACATAGCTCCTTGGCGATAAAATGTTAAATATATGTTGAACCACTGTGCAAACTGCTAGGTTACATTTTTGTTCCGAAACTACAAATGACATTACACGAAACCTCATGTAAGCAAAAATAACAATAATAGAAAGATAATAAAAAGACAACTTCTGTTCTCTCAGGGGGCATTTGCGGAAAGGATAATTACTGGATGTAGAAATGATCAGCCAACCCTTGCTTCTCTGCACAACAGCAGAAAGAAGATAGTTTGAAATTCATTCTTTTTTGTTTCAAGTTGCAGATCATGATCTGGTGGCCACACCAACTGACTAGCAGACATTTATCTACTGCTTTGGGTAGAGTAAACTTCAAGCCAGATGCTGAGAAACAGTACCCCTGGGTTTGCACAGATAACTTTTGTAGTAGTCTTGGTGCCCTCCTCGCCCTGGGGACTGAAACCCAAGTGGGTGTGGAGCAGTGGAAAAAGCCAGCCTTCAGTGAAAATTCTGAGACATGTATCCATAAACAGGAAAATCCGCTCCTGTAGCACTGAGAGTTGACAGCATAGAGGCTGACCCGCCAAGCTAGTCTGGACCTGCCCTGCACTGCAGAGCTTCTGTCCCCAGCAGAGCGCAGGTCCTTAATTCTGCAACCATCTGTACATCCCATGGCAGAACCGCATGCTGGCCTGAAGAGCTGAGTTGGAGTGCTGTCATAGTGGGCTGTCAATCCCTGTCAGAGTGAGACAGATGATAGAAACCATGAAGGAAGTAGCTTCACACTTTGTGGCACATGGTCCATGCTGGCTGTGCCCAACTCCCACCCTGTCAGTGGCATGTGCCCACAGCACTTCCCTGAATTTTTAAGTTTTGTTGCTTTTACTACCAAGCTGCCTATCAATGGGTTTCACTGGGGAAAGTGCCTGGAGTTCACACTAGTGTCTGGAGAGTCCTGGGCAACTTAAATTCACTCTAAAAACACATCAGAATATCCTGGGGTAATTTTAAAAGCTATCCCTCACTCAATGCCAAACCGAATCCAATGTCCTCTGAAGACATTAGAGAGTTTAGTAGCCTCTTGGGTACTCAATGCACAGCCAGAGTTGACAACTGGCTCTTAAGGGCACACTTTGAACTAATTAACCTCTTTCTGTGAACCCTCCAAATCCCTTTTCAAATTCCTGTTGGATGCCAATCCACTTGTCAAGAGTCAAAGTGACAGGCCATCCCCACTACCCCCTCCCATTGCTAGGTAGAAACATCACTGAACACAGGTTCTCAAAGCCTGCTCCTCAGGCCAGCAACCTGCACTAGTGGGGTGCCTGGACCATTGCTGTGCTAGTTAATCATCATTATCACTAGTCCTCATCACAGTCCTATGAAGAGTTATCTTATGGAAACCGAGGCCCAGAGGGAAAAGGACCTCAGACCTTGCTTTATCTTTCACCTCAAATTCTGAGTCAGGGTGTCTCAAGTATTTGCTTAGTTGGAGCATTTCTTGCATCCCCAAATATCCTCAGAGATTTTCCTCACCTCAATTCACCCTTCCTATGAACCCAGATGATTGGCACCATCTATACTCCTTAAACTTGCTGAAAAGTCACCCGTCCTATATAGGATGCACAGTAGCCTGTAGGAAGCACTTGAGGCCTGGTCTTAATTCGCCTTAGAGAGGCATTCACTTCTCATGGTGGTTACATTGTAGATGTAGTTCTCCTTAGACATGTATTCACTTCTCATGGTGGTTACATTGTAGATGGTAAGTGACCATGGTTTTCCAATGAACTCCCACCCAGCTCAAACAAGCCACCCGTGGGAGACCTCTGATGTTTCTCATTCCCACATGGAATGATATCCTGCAAAGCACAAGAATTAGATCATCCATTCCATTGATTATGAAAAGCAAGGATGAAATGTTCCAGCTTTTGAAGCTACTACTCTCCTGCTCTTTAGTCCTGCTAAATAAGAACCAGAACCATAGTTTCCTCATCTATAAAATGGGGATCATAACAGCATTTTCTTCACTGAGCTTCTGTAAAGGTTTAATGAGGAAATAGAAGTGAAATATATTGTTTGGTACCTGTTAAGCAGTAAGCACATAATAAATGTTACTTGTTATCTTCACCTGTTCCATTAGCCTGTACTCCTGCATGTTCCTTTCTTCCACCTTTTCCCCAACAATAGTAGAAGTATAATTCAAGCTGAACTCAAAAGCTCCTCTTGTCCTCTCTCAGAAGGTGTTACTGTACCAGCTGTGGAGTTATTTTTAGTCCACTCATACTTCACAACCCCAGTTGAGGTACTGTCGTCTCCAGGAACTTGTCACCAAGTCTCCCATGCTCCAGGTGGCTATGGGGCTGGTCTTGCAATGTCAATTCAATTTTTGGCTCTCCTACTGAAAACCCTTAAAGTCTCATCTGTGTCTTCAGGGTGAAGTCCAGACTGGGCCACTATGTTTGTGTCCATAGAACTTGGTCCTTGGTGAGCTTCCTGGGATTCACCATCCCCACATAGGACCACAAACCTCACAGTCTGTCCAGACAGCTGCCCTTCTTCTCAGAATTGCACCCATCTGCCCCCTACAACACCCTCACCCCACAGTGCACCTACAAAATCCAGCAACAGATTCATGGTCCCTTAGCCCCAGAAGACTCCTCAGAATGCTCACCACATCCCCACCGCTTGTTGCACCTGCCACTTTCCTTGCTAATAGATGTCAATCACTATGTCTGAACACCCAATTGGGTTTTTTATTTAATACACATCTGTCTCCATCTGGACAGGAGCGCCAATATCTGGATAAGAAATAGCAATAACAACTTAGATTTATTGACTGTTTATTGTTGCTAGGCAACAAGGTACTTCAACTTTTATTGATAACTCACTTTATCCTCGCCACTCAGTGAACACTTCTATGATTATCCCATTTCACAGATGAGGAAATCAAAGCAAAATGACATCACATAAAAACTCAAAGACCAAGAGATTAGTAACTCATTCATTAGCTTAATACAGTGCTGGTGCGTACAGGGTATTCAGCAAATTTTGAAATATTCTAATTGTGGTTGAATTACCCAAAATTCAATTGGGTTTTAGAGGCCAGGCTCTGCTGTGCTGTTTAAATTGCTTTGCTTGTGGGTCATCAGCTTGCATTCAAACTGAGGCCACATGGTCTGGGACTCCACTGGGTGCCTGGCTGGCATGCATCCCCCTCCAGGTTCTCGGTTAGTTGTTCTGTGAATTCATAGCACACAAATATTTTATGACTGCATTTATTCTTCATAACAATATGAATGAGCAACTGAATAAAAGCCAAATCCCTTGTGAAGCCAGAGGAAGAGTGATTAAATTATAATCATCCTGGATTAATTAATCTATAATATTTGTTCTTTATATGAAAGAAGAAAATCAGCCTTCAACATAAAGGTTATGTACTCCTGAGGTCTGTGTCTTAATAAAGGAAAGGCTTGGGGAAAAAACTTGACAAGCCCCCAAGATACGACATGTTGTAAATGTAGACAGAAGGTTATTACTGATATAAAATATATTCAATGTAATTATCAGCCACAACAAATAATCGGAGCAATGATAATGAATAATTAACATTTTTATATTCCTATAGTAATGTGTCTAATAGATAAGTGCACAACATTGAATTAATATACTGTGCTATAGTGTTTTTAGTAATGAAAATTGCCTAATCAAAACATCTCTTCCATGGTATTGCCAGATATTGGCAGAAATCACTGATAAGGTTTCTTTGTTTTCTGATCTAATTGTAGTAGAGGTGCTGGGAAATATTTTTCAAACCTAGGTAGAGAAATCAAAGGAAGAATAAACTCAAGGCAATCTATTGATCTCAGCTCAGGAGGAAATAAATTTAAAGACATCACTTTTGGTCCCTGGAATTAAGGGTTAATAAAGACGTAGACAGCAACTGTGCCTGCTGCAGAGAAAAACTGTACACAGAGGGAATTTTGTGAGTCTGGTTCATGGTCTTTCATGGGTGTCTTTTATTCCAGCCATAGCTCCCTTGGGTGTTCCTTTCTACAAAGCAGGAAAAGAGAAAAGATGGCCTTTGTCACCTTATACCCACAGAGGTCAGTTACTCTTCATCTTTGCCCTCATAGTACTTGCCCACACGTTGAACTGTAATAATTTTCACCTTGCATCCACCTTCCTTCTCAGGCATAGCAAGGGTCATCTTCTGTTCATCTTTTTTTATCTTCTGGGCATCTCTCAATGCCTGGATGCGCAGTAAAATCATTGATGAATAAATGAATCGCAAGCCTATCGTCTACCACCACTGGGAGATAGAAATGTTAATATATCTAACTTGGTCATAATGTCATCCCTCGGGAATCTATTACTTAAAGTAAGCATGGTGGCTGGAGATATTGAGGAGCAGGAATATGTGAACAATAACTACAGTGTATTAGGGATTCCTATGAAGCATAAGTCAAGAGATAAAGGAAGCCCCTCTTCTGAGTGGATTAGGGTACAATCAAATAGGGCATCAGTTTAGCTTATGGGAAAGGCCAAATGAATTTCATTCACTTCTGTTATTGGTTAAAGGTTTTCTATAGCAGCTTCTTTTCACTCTCTAACATGCATATCAGTCACCAGCAGTTGTTGTTCAAATGCGGATTCTAATCCAGTAGACCTGAGAGGGGACCAAGATTACTTCTGATGAGTGACCAGGTAAAGACGATTTCTCCTGTCTGCAATCACTTTGAGAGCAAAGCTCTGTGATGTCTCTTTCCTTGTTTCCCTCTCTCTGTTTAGTTGCTTGTAGATGTGTTTGTATTAGCATGATATATGCCTGACTGAGGAGGGGCAGTCTGCTGACCTCAGTTTTCCAAGGTTCTTTCTCATGAATTTATAAAGAAATCAACATGACTCACCATATTAGGGTATTCCAGCTACACACACACACACACACACACACACACACACACACACGTATATGTATGGTGTGACAATCTCATTCTAATGAAATGAAGTTGCCTGGTGCGTGGTCTGTGATGATGACAACATGCCTATCTATGTACCTGACTCTTCCATATTAGTAGATCCACATTATTTTCACACCAATGGTCAGAGTTTTTCCCAAAGTGTAGAGAAGATAAAGAGAATGACAAGAAAAAGAAGGAACCATATCTATTAGTAATGGTCACTACTTCATCAAAATTTGCTGGTTCTGTGCTAAGCTTTTTTTTTGGGGGGTTGAGAACAAAGAATGAGATTGGCCATTTTGGGCATCAGCTATTTTTGAGTTAGGATTTGGGGGAGAAAGATAATGTAAGTCCAGGCCGCATGTCCAAGGTGCACAGCCCAGCCACAGGCCCAAGCCTGTGGACTCACACTGTTAGCATGGTTAAGCTGAGTGTGTGTGTTAAAGTCAGCCTAAGGATTTTTGGAGAGGCCAGGAGGAGACCTTGATGAATCTGCTATTGGTTCCTGTTTTTTGGAGTTTCTTTTCACTGCCTAAATTGAAGAGAACACAGCAAGGAGAAGACAGCAGCATGCCTTCAGGTACATGCCATCGCGTCTTTGTCTACATGCTTGGAAGTTGAAACACACCAAAAACAGATGTCATACTCTTGGAGCACGTTTTAATGAGCTCTGTAGGACTGGACAAGTGGTGAAGTCAACAGAACTTAGAGACTGAAGGTTTTGGACAATGTTGGGGTAATTGGGTTTTTCTTATGCTTCTTTCTGTAGTAAATAATTAGGAAATTATTTTGTTTAGTAATAAATTAGTCTGCATTTAAGAGTTTTGCTTTGTCTTGGAAAAATATAATAAGGGCTGGAGATGGTGGTGAGGACCTGTTAGGGGGCACCACCTTGCCCTGGGTGTCATTGTCTCTTATTTAAGATTGCAGATTTCAAGGACAGGTATGCTAAAATGTGAGAATGGCCTTAGTTGGAATTTCCCTTCAGGGAGATGCAGGGGGGGAGGAAGAAGTGAAACAGTTTTTTTTTTCCTTTGGGATGTAATGACTCAGGAGCTGTTCCTGGAAGGCGGGAAAAGAGAATATATAAAGAGGTTTGAAACAAAGAGCAGCAGAAAAAGAAAGGACAAGAGAAAGACGGGAATAGAGACTGAGGTTCAGGTTTGGTTTCAGTCATTTTGTAAGATGGAGATGTGAACCATGTGAGCTTGGCCATGGGTGGCCAAGGCCTGGGGCTGCCTCTGGCTGGCCCGGGCTAGCCGCATTTGTGCTAAAGGCAGTTAAAAAGTTTGCAGATTTGGACTCCGTGTTGGAGTTTGTTTTGCTGAGTTTGACTTGTGTCTGGAAGAGGTCATGTGAAAGTCAGGCCTGAAAAGATGTGAACTTTGCTGGGTCTGGAACGGTTAAGTTTCTTCTGCTCCTATATGACAAGGAGAAGACAGCCGGAAGAGCTGAAGCACACCAAAGAAGCATGCCAAAGAAAGATGTCTTCACACACATGGATTGAACTCTGACTGGCTGACATTGGTGAGATGATAAGGACTGAGAGACTGAGGATTTTTGGGCAATCTGGGAAAGGACTTTGGACAATGTTGAGAAAGGTTTTGGACAATGTTAAAGTAATCTTGAGTTTTACTTACATGTTTCTTTTGTTGTAATTAAGAAATCACTGTTAGAAATAAATTAGTCTGCACTGATAGTCTTGCTTTGACTTGGAATTTTGGTTGAGAAGACTGGGGATGGTGGAAAACACCCATTTAAAAGAGGGTAAATTGAGGCAAACTAGTCTAAAGTTCAAACTGTGTTTCTAAGTTTTTCTTTTTAGGTCTGACAGAGGGAAGGAAAATGTAGCTGGCTTTTGCATATCAATGGTAAAGGTGAACAGTGAAAATGCTAATGAACAGTTTGTAGCCTGCTTCCTAGGGAAAGAAGCAAGCATAGGTGTGTCCAGTTTCAGTTAAAGGCAATTGCTAATGTAACTGTTTGCAGCCTGCTTCATAGAGAGAAGCAGGCAGATGTGTTAAAGTCAAAAAGTATTTTTCTTGTTGCCCTGTTTCAGACCCACACCTAGAAATATTGGATGTCTTTAGGCTGCAGAAGCTGCAAAGGGTAAATTGAGGCAAGCTAGTAAGCTGTAAACAGCAGCTTCTGATTTTTTTTCTCTCCTGCCATCTCTGGAGCAGGAAAATGAGAAGCAGTGGCTGGAATCTGCATAGCAAAAAGTAGGGAGTCAGTGAAAATTCAAGGTGCTACAACTTTGAGTCTGTTTGTAGGAAAAAGCTGGGAGAAGCAGGTAAAAGAGGATTATTGAATTTTATAAAGTTGGAAAGCCTCTCCCTTTCCTGATAACACTAGGACAACCTGGAGAGAGAGAAATCTCTGTATACACACCCAGTCTGTGTGATGATGGAGAGGAGTGAATTCAACTCCAGGGTCTGAAGTGATAGGTGGATTCATTAAGGGTGGCATTATAGGTGGGCAAGAATAAGACTTCAGAAGACTAATGAATACTGTGTAAGGCTGGATCAGAAGATTCGGTGTCCCCAGGAAGTGTGACTTTTACTGCTGACTCTGTCTCAGACTTACAGACAGAATGGAATCAAAACATGAGCTCCTTACCCCCCTTACTCTGTCCCCACAGATTGGCAGCATCAATACTGCCCTGGTAAACTTTGCTGATTTGATTCCTAAGCAGCTGCCTACACAGGTCTGGACTGGTCTCTGGTTTCACTGACCAGGGAGATGCCATAACCCAACAGCCCTATCTTTGCATTATCCCCAGCCTGAGTGATGTGCCTGGAACCAAGCAGGGCTCAGTGCTGGCAGGAGAAATGGACTAAGTACCTGTGGGGAGTGGTGGGGAGCGGGGGAAAAAATGAGGAGGCTTTGCACCAAATATTTAAAATAAATGAACTTTTTGTAAATGGAGAAGAAAATTTGGAAATATTGTCCTACAGAATAGATCCATCTCTTGAGTCTATAAATTGTAGGTCTTTTGGTCACATTGTAAGTGTGTCTACCAGAAATGGTTGGTCCTAATGTCCCCCTTCTGCCATGCCAGGAACTGAGCCAAGGCCTCCAGGTGGACTTGGTGAGGCAGGAAGGGCCCAGCTTAATGAAGAACACATGCTTTTCTCCGTGTCTACCCCCAAGGCAGTCCCAACCCTCCTCTCAGCCTCCATGAGGACTCCTAATGGAATCTCTTTAATTCTTGTTTTCAGATTTCTTGAGGGGTCCAAAGAAATTTGAAAAGAAGAACCTCTGTGTTTAGCCACTATTGATTTATTTTGGTTCCGGATGGCAGGTTTTTATATGAAAACAAAGAACAAAGTAACTCTCCAGGGCTGGCCTGAGCTGATTACATTAGAACCTGTTCCACCTTGTGGAATTGGGGAGGGCCTGATTTCCATCTGAGTAGAAGCCTGAAACAAAGAAAGATGCATCCATACCAACCGAGGAAAAAGAAAACTTAAACAAATACCTGAATGTTTAGGGAGTAAAATTCTGCCAATTACAGAAGGAATGAGGCAAGCAAATGATTCTAACTGCTTTCAGTCAAAATCCCAAATCAACGGACTGACCTACTATGATTGAGTGTATTACTCATTGATCTTCTGGATTTTACTGGTACAGATACACACTTCAAAGATC
Source organism: Uropsilus gracilis (assembly GCA_004024945.1). Classification (NCBI taxonomy): domain Eukaryota; kingdom Metazoa; phylum Chordata; class Mammalia; order Eulipotyphla; family Talpidae; genus Uropsilus; species Uropsilus gracilis. The sequence goes on along the minus strand of PVHY01001066.1, from coordinate 60,028 downwards.
ATTTAGGGACTGTATTTAGTTATAAGTGACAGAATCTGAAAAAAAAAATGGCTTATACTATTTAAGCACAAATGAAGGATTGGATGTAGGCCATCCAGAAAATCAAAGACTCTATGAAATCCTCAGAAACCCTTTCTAATTTCTTCTTTGTCATCCTTCCCATCTTTTGTTGCCTCATATGATGAGATGGCCACTCCGCATATACTATTGCTTACATAGTCCAGGTAGACTACAGAAGATCAGAGGCATATGGATGCAGATTGGATGAGTCTTTTTAAGGGGGCTGCCTTGGGGGTTCCATCCAACAATTCTAGCTTCCAAATCATCAGTCTGAACTGTTCCCCCACTTAATCAATATATAAATCATTTCCATGAACCCAAAAGTTTTCTTTGTACCCACCCCAGTCTTTCCTCACATTTAGCTCTATTCCAGGAAACCACTTATCTTTGCATTTTTTTTGAAGGTGGTTGAATTGCTCAATTTTGAAAAAGAACAAGTTAGACTTCAAAAATGGAGGACAGCACAATGCAAATATGTCCCTGGAGATGTTAGAGCCTTTGCAACTACAAGATATAGGGATATAGTTGGTTGAGGTTAGGGGTCTGATCTGATAAGCACAGAAAGGGAAAGAGACAAAGCAAAAAATGTGAGGTGAGAGACAGAGAAGGAAATTAAAGGAAGAAAGCACCAGATTTGTCTGACAAGATTCTTTCTAACCTCACTGAGGAGACACAATATGTGAGATTCTAAAAACTATGATGGTGGATTTCAGAGACCCTGGGTGAGAAAGGGCATTCCAGCAGGGGAAACCACAAGTTCTAGTGCATGGAAATCTGAAGGAACTGCACTTAGCTCTAGGAAGTATAACTCTAGCAAGAAGGACAATGAAAAAGATAAGTAGGGCCAAATGAGTAAGGATCTCACATGTCATAGTAACCACTGTAGACATGGAGAGCCATTAAAGAGTTTTAAGTATAGGAATGTGTGATCAGAGTTGTATTTTAGAAAGAAAAACTGGATGAAATCTCTTGGAAAGACTGAAAATGAAGGCAAGGAGAAACTGGCACAGTGGTCCAGGTGAGAAGTAACAGTGTTGATAGAGAGTTAAAGAGAGAGGAAGGGACTAAAGTAAAGGTAATAAGAAGGTACAAGAAAACTTTGGTAGAAACTTAAGCTAGGTCACATAACAAAGAAGAGTCAGGGTAAAAATTCAAGTCAAAAACTTTGTAAAGTACAAAGCGGACTTAAAAGGAGAGTGAGCTGGGCTTTTCCACACCTACAAGAGAGGCGACTAAAGGAGGTGGTTACTCAGAAGCCTTCTGTGTCTGCTAGGGTGATTTCAGCTGCATATATTATAAAACTCCAAATCAAGTGATTTTATCAATAAAGACTACTTATTATCCCACAAGTTTAGTTGTTTTTGTAGCACTGTGAGAGCTCCATAGACCTAAGGTTGATAATTGAATCTGTTGATGTATCTCTTCAGTTTCTGTACATTTTTGTGACAAGGTACTGACAGCCTGTTGCTTTGATTTTTCAAAGATGTGTATAGGGCAAACAGTCTTCCAGTACAGAGATCACCATTCCCTGTGGGCCTGAAGGTAGGCCTATTTACTGCCTATTATAAAAGATTCAGGTCCCCTTAGCACAGGGTTCCTTTCCTGTTACTCCATGCACTGAATATATAAGTGTCACCTGCCCTCTTTATATCACTCTGAGGGAACTGGAACAAAAATGCTGATATAGCATCTTCTGTTATCATCAAAAATAAAATAAAATAAAAAGGAAAATGATGTCAGGTTGTTAGCTTGCAAGTAGGATCAGACCCTTCAAAGTCCCTAACATCCAGACCATAATGATTATCTTAAGGTCAACTGAATAGCTTGTAAGTCCTTGACAGAGGTTTATGATAAGCATTTTTAAAGGGTTTCTTGACAAAAGCAGCAAATAGAGTGCCTTTAAAATATGCCTCTGAAAAAGAAATTTAAAAAATGACTCTATTTACCATTGCACCAATAAAATTAAATACCTGAAAATAAACCTAACAAAATAAGTAAAGGATTTATTCAAAGAAAATTATAAAACATTCTTAAAAGAAATAGAAGAAGACATTAAAAAAATGGAAAGACTTTCCTTGTTCATGGATTGTAAGACATTACTAAAATGACCATTCTACCAAAACAATCTACAGATTCAATGCAATGCCAATAAAAATTCCAATGATATTCTTTAAAAGAGATAGAACAGAAACATTACCAAAATGACCATTCTACCAAAACAATCTACAGATTCAATGCAATGCCAATAAAAATTCCAATGATATTCTTTAAAAGAGATAGAACAGAAATTACTGAAATTCACTTGGAATAACAAAAGACCTCAGATATCCAAAATCTTCCTGACCAAAAGAAGAGAGAATGAAAATATTACAATCCTAAACTTTAAATTATGTCCCCAAACTGATGAATGTTTGAAAAAGATATCGTATGTTTACGCAATGAAATATTATTCTGCAATCAAAACCAACAAATATGAATCATTTGTGATAACATGCATGGAACTAGAGGTAATCATATTAGCAGAAATAAGTCAGAAAGAAAAAGACAAACCATATGATCTCACCAATAGATGGAATATAGGCATAATAAACAAAAGGATAAAAGTCAAAATAAGCTGATAACAGAACTTGGGCAAGCAGCTAGGGCAGGGGAGTAGGGAGAAAGCAATTAAGGAAGGGATGAACACAAGAAGATAAGACAAGGGTTCATGGGTGAAGGAGTGGAAAGTCCTGGAAAATACAATGATATATACATGTGTGTGTGCATACACACAAGTGTAAATATGTAAACAGCAAAAACAATAAAACAAAAATTAAATTAAATTTAAAAATACATAAATAAAATGTCTTCTGAAGTCAGACTGCCTAAGTTCAAACATAGCTCAGCTACATATTAGTTATAAGAGCCAGTTACTTTACCTTTCTGTCTGTTTCCTTACCAACTGTGTTGATCATATCAATCATGATACTTTTCCATAAAATTGTTATGATGTTTTAATGGAATAATGCACATACAGTGCCTATAATAATGTTTAGTACATAGAAGGATTTTAACAAAGTTGAAATTTAACAGCATTATTATTTTTGGAGACAAGCCATTATCCATATAAATGAAACCACTCATTGCTCATATTTCAAGAACTTGTTGACTTCCATTGCCTACTTATGGAGAAGAATCTGTTTTCAACCTTAAGATGTTGAGAAGAAGGAGGAGGAGAGAAAATAAGGAAGAAAAAGTAATGTCAATACTAATGATAAGTAACACATATTGAAGATGTTTATTGCTGGACATTATTATCTTTATAAGATTTTTGCAATCATCAAAATAATCCATTATTATTATTATTATTATTATTATTATTAATTATTATTATTATTATTATTATTTCACTAATCAGAAAAGTTAAGCCACTTCCCAATAGAAATGATGGAGCAGCAACTTTAAACCAGTACCTGACTTTGAATCCTTGAACGAGATTAACATTTTAGCAAAGTATAAACTGACTTAAGCCATCAGAGCTCTAGTTTGTCCACTCTTATCTATTGTATTCCAACATTATTAAAAACTCCCATGTAGACATCAAGGCCAGTCACACAGGTCACCTGGCTTTGCATATTGCAAACCTCCTGGAACTTTAAACAGTTACCAATCAGGAGCAGAACCTGCTGAAGACTTATGGGGGAACAGGTTATGCTTAGCTATTCTATGAGATAGGAGATTAGTCTAGATTAGGAGGTGGAAAGCTCTGTGTCTAGTAGTTCATGTTCATCTGCACAGAACTGAAAACTAAATAAATTTTCTCAATGCTTTTCTTTAAAATAAAAAATGTGTTGTTTGGAGGCTTTACAAATTTTTTTTATTTTAAATTTTTTAAAAATGTTCTTACACTTTGAGATTAGTTGATGTATTCAGCAGTACAGTGATAGCTTCATGGACATAAAGTGCTTTCCCTCTGTCTAGTCTATTAGCTTTACCATGTTCACTTCATTCTTTTTCTTCTCGTTATCATGAGAAAAATATCCCAGTAGGTATCTCCTCATCATCTGTTGACCTGAATTATATCTTTTTCATTAGACCCGTCAGTAACAAGGAATATGTTGTTACGGTAACTAACTTAGACTAATCAGCATTCATACTTGGAGGACAGAATGCACTTGATCTAAACCATATGAAACCATAGACAAACATGAAAATCTGAATGAAATGAGATATTATTTGGAAAGAATGAATATTGGTTAAGCAACCAATACTGTTTTTATAAAACTAACTGGAAGAATGTGCTGGCCTGTTAAATGTCTCCAGTTTATATAAAAAGTGTTTTCCTTGACCCATAATTTGTCCACAGAACTAGCTCTTTTTCCAGTTAAAGGCTGAATATTCAGTTTACTGTTGTTGGCTTAATGAGCTAATGCAAGTATATAGCAGGCACACAGCAAAGCAAAGCCCAGAAGGTTCACTGAATGGCCAAAAATGCGCTGTAGATAAAGCTAGGAGGGCATATCTAAACTGGTAGTCATAGCTTGTGTACATTTGCTTCTAAGCAACACTGCATTATAAACAACTCTTTCTTTTGTTCAAATTATATCAGATAGCCAAAAAAAATTTTAAATAGCCTCTAAAAACACATTTGTTTTAAAGAAAATCATTTAGAAGTTTGCCTGCAGCAATTAAATATACTCTGTTACTCAAGTCATTTCTTGTTTATTTTACTGAATACGTAGAAACCTAGATTAGCTAAGTCTTTTCCTTTTTTATGAAGGCATTCATTAGCAATTGCTTCAGGTGATTTGAGGAAACTGGTATGATATCCCTTTTCTTCAGATTTTCTTAATTTTTTTTCCATGAAGATATCTATCTGGAGGTAGTCCCCAAAACTGAGAAAGGGTAAAAAGTAAATACTGTACAAAACATTAAAACTACTAGGGATTTATCATTTATTCCTTATATAAAAGAGTTTTTATTTTTTCTTATTTCAATATAATTTATTTCCCAAATTTAAAAATGTCTAGGTAAAACATTTATGTTTTACAAAATTAAGACTAGCTATATAATCAATAACAAGTTAAAGACCATTGCTATCTTTCTGATCACGTGTCTCAGTAATTTGATCTAAGATCTCACGTCTGCATCCCCACTGGATACCTGTTCTTGATTTTCATCTATAAATAAAATATCAAGTTATAGAGATAGGCTACTGAAGATTTCTATTTTGTTTGAGTCAATAGCACATATTATGATGAATGAGATATTATTTTTTTACATTTGGGAAGCGCTATTCATATTTATTTACCCAATAGGATGCCTTCATTGATTGTGGATATAAATAATATACATTGTGTGCTTAACGGCAGGCTGGTAGCAGACTTCAAATAACTGGAATATCAGATAGAGAATTTTGTTCCTGCAGAGAGAGCAGATGTGTCTGTGATTAGTAAGTTCTTTCTAAAAACCAAAGTGAATTTCTTGAACAGCCTAAACTGAATGTCAAAGATGAGTCTTCCTTAGGAAGCAGAGTGAATACTAGGGAATCACACAGCCCAAATGAAGAATTAGTAAGAGGTAGGTCAGGAGTAGAGCAAGTGTGGTGGGGAGGGTAAAGGAAGAGCCTTCTCAATGCCACTCCAAAGAGTAAGGGACAGATACTGTGGGAGGACTCCTTTGCTTTCAGACAGTCCACCATTGTTCATTTTTGTTTTAGTGTTTTCAAGGCTCAGAGAAGCTCTAAACATTTGGACAGAACAGGTTTCCTCTGCTGCAGAAAGTTGGTTGCTCTTATTCTCAACTCATCTTTCCCTCACCAAAGGTCTCCTAGTAACTCCCTTTTTGCTCTGGAGATCTCCACCATTTGTCCAGTCCTTTATAAAGTTGGACTTCAGAGCAGATAATTATCAAATTGGAGGAGCTTCAGTGGTATAGAAATGGAAGATAGAAATGGAAAATGCAGGACAATAAAGGATAGATGACTTGTTTTAACATTGCCTTTTTTCCAGCTTTCTCTCTACAGAGTTGCTATAGCAAAGAAAGAAAGGGCACTTCTTTGGCACTTCTGCTTTCTTCTGCACAGTTGCTTAGTCTCCTAATACAGTGCTATCTCTCATCTTATGATGAAAATAAAGCTAGATGTAGAGACCTGGGGCCTTCCACTGCTTTTACTCTCTCCACTCAAACTTCTTCTTTTTCTTTTTTTTATATTCTAGATAGGCTGTTTTTTTAAAAATTTATTTATATATAAATTTCACATCTTTGTAATCCCAGGGATTCACACACCCCCATGCTCCCTAGCTGTCCCCCCCCCCACTTCCCACTCTGCCCCAAGTTGTGCGCTTCATGGCTTTTGTTTATTGTTTTCTTATATCCCATATATTAGTGAAACCATTTGGTTTCTGTATTTGTCTTTTTTGACTTGTTTCTGCTAATATGATTTCTTCTAAGTACATCCATGTTATCATAAAATCATCAAATCTGTCATTTTTAATTTTGAGTAAAATTTCATTGTGTGTGTGTGTGTGTGTATATCCCACATTTTTTTCATCCAATCATCTGTTTGGGGGGGCATTAGGTTGCTTCCAAGTCCTTGTAATTATAAATAGCGCTGCAGTAAACATCTGAGCACAGGTGTCCCTTTGTACCCACATTGAGGTCTCTTTTGGGTAGATTACCAAAAGAGCAATTGCTGGGTCAAATGGTAGTTCCATTTTCATTAATTTGAGCATCCTCCACACAGCTTTCCATAGTGGTTGGACTAGTTTACATTCCCACCAGCAGTGTAAGAGTGTTCCTTTCTCTCCACATCCACGCCAGCACTTCTTGTCCATTTTTTGGATGTGGGCCATTCTCACTGGTGTAAGGTGGTATCTCATTGTGGTTTTGATTTGCATTTCTCTGATTGCTAGTGATGTTGAGCAATTTTTCATGTTCCTGTTGGCCATTTGTATTTCCTCTTTGGAGAAATGTCTTTTTTAGTTCTTCTCCCCATTTTTTTATTGGGCTTCTTGTTTTGCTTTTGTTTAGCAGTGTGAGTTCCTTGTGGATTTTCATTATTAAACCCTTATCACTCTTGTGGAGAGCAAAATTTTTTTCCATTTGGTTGGGCTTCTTTTTGTTTTGTCTGTTGTCTCTTTTGCTGTACAGAAGCTTTTTAGTTTGATGTAGTCCCATCTATTTATGTTTTCCTTCATTTTTTTTTTTTTTTTTTGCCATCTGTAGATGTTTCCACAAAAGGATTTCTGGATTGTAATTAATGGAGAGTTTTGTCCAAGTTTTCCTGTATGTATATTATGGTTTCAGGTCTGACATCTAAGTCTTCTATCCATTTTGAACTGATTTTAGTACATGGTATGAGGGAGTAGTCTTGGTCCATTTTTTTGCATGTTTTAGTCCAATTTTTCCAGCACTATTTATTGAAGAGGCTATCTTTATTCCAATCTAAGTTTTTCGCTCCTTTGTCAAAAGTTAGTTGACTATATACGTGTGGTTTTACTTCCGGGCACTCAAGTCTGTTCCATTGGTCTGATTGTTTTTGTACCAGTACCAAGCTGTGTTAATTATAATGGCTTTGTAGTATAGTTTGAAGTTTGGAAACGCAGTACCTCTGTTCTCTTTTTTTCTGGTCAGGAGGCTTTTTGATATTTGAGGTCTTCTGTTATTCCACATGAATTTCTGTAATTTTGTTCTATCTTTTTAAAGAATGTCATTGGGATTTTTATTGGGATTGCATTGAATCTGTAGATTGCTTTTGGTAGGATGGCCATTTTGATATTAATTCTTCCAGTCCACGAGCAGGAAATGTCTTTTCATTTCCTTATGATTTCTTCTATCTCTTTTAGCAGCATTTTAAAGTTTTCTTTGTATAGTTCTTTCATGTGTTTTGTTAGGTTTATGCCTAACATAATGGTATGGTTCTTCTGATTTCTTCTTCTTCTATTTGACTTTTTGTGTATAGGAAAGCTACTGATTTCTGTGTGTTGAATTTGAATCTGGCTACTTTACTGAACTGGTTTTTTATTTCAAGCAATTTTTCTGTGGGCTTAGAGAATCATGTCATCAGCATATAATGATAGTTTCAGTTTCTCTTTGTATCCCTTTTATGTCTTTCTCTTGCTTTTTTTCCCTAGCTAGAACTTCCAGTACAATGTTCAAAAGTAGTGGGGAGAGTGGGCATCCTTGCCTAGTTCCAGATCTTAATTCAAAGGATTTTAGTTTTTCCCATTTAGGATGATATTTGCCATAGGTTTGACATAAATGGCTTTTATTATGTTGAGGTAAGTTCCTTTAATCCCCAATTTTTCAAGGGCTTTTATCATGAATGGTTGCTGGACTTTTTCAAATGTTTTCTCTGCATTTGTTGATATGATCATGCGGTTTTTGTTTTTCTCTTTGTTTATGTACTGTATTATATTAATTGATTTCCGGATGTTAAACCATCATTGTGCCCCTGGGATAAATTCTACTTGGTCATGGTAAATAATGCTTTTTGTGCATTGTTGGATTTGATTTTCCAGGAGTTTGTTTAAAATTTTTGCATTGGTGTTCATTAGGGAAATTGTTCTATAGTTTTCTTTCTTGGTGCTGTCCTTATTTGGTTTTGGTATGAGTGTGATGTTTGCTTCATAGAATGTGCTTGGCTGTTTTCCTTCTTGTGAATTTTTTGGAAAAGCTTTAGTAGTGCAGATGTTATTTCATCTTTGAATGTCTGGTAGAATTCATTAATAAAGCCATCAGGTCCTGGGCTCTTGTTTTTAGGCAGAGTTTTGATGACTGCTTCAATTTACTGCTTGTGTTTGGTTTCTTTAAGTTCTCTATATCTTCCTTATTCAATTTTGGAGAGCTGCATCTCTCTAAGAATCTGTCCATCTCATCCAGGTTGTTGTATTTATTTCCATATAGTTGTTCATAGTAATCTCTTATTATCCTTTGGATTTCTTTTGTATCTGTTGTAATTTCTCCTCTTTCATTTGCAATTCTGTTTATTTGAATTTTCTCTCTTCTTTTCTTTGTGAATTTTTCAAGGGGCTTATCAATTTTATTTGTTATTTTCAAAGAACCAGCTTTTAGTTTTGTTGATCTTCTGGATAGTCTTTTTGGTTTCTAGGTTATTTATTTCTTCTATAATTTTTGATATTTCTTGTCTTCTGCTGGGTTTTGGGTTTTTGTTGCTCTTTTTTCTAATTTTTCAAGTTGGTAGATTAGGTTGTTTTTTTGTTTAGATTCTTGGTTTTTGATATGGACCTGTATTGCTATGAACCTTCCTCTTAGATATGCTTTTGCTGCATCCCAGACATTTTGGAATGTTGTGTTTTCTTTGTCATTTGTTTCGAAGTAAGTTTTTTTTAATTTCTTCTTTAGTTTCTTCAATTACTCATTCTTTATTTAGTAGCATGTTATTCAGTCTCCAAGTGTTGATTGTTCTTCTTGCTTTCTTTTCATTGTTGATTTCTAGTTTGATACCTTTATGTTCTGAGAATTAACGTTGGTATTTTTTTAATCTTTGTTTGTTTATTCATGTTTGTCTTGTGGCCTAGTATGTGGTCAATTTTAGACAGTGATCCTTGTGTATTTGAGAAGGTGTATTCTTTTCTTTGTGGGTGTATTGTCCTGTAGATCTCTATTAGGTCCATTTTGTCTAGGTCTTCTTTTAAGGTTTTTGTGTCCTTGTGTAGCTTTTGTATTTTTTTTTTTGATCTGTCCTGTGTTGAGAGTGGGGTGTTTAAGTCTCCTACTACATATATGTTTTCATCAATATTTGTTTTCAGTTCTCTTAGTAGCTGTCCTTATGAATCTTGGTGCACCCTCATTTGGTGAGTGTATATTGATGATTGTTATGTCTTTTTGATGGATTGACCTTTGAACAATTAGGTAGTGACCTTCTTTATCCTTTGTCACTTTTTTTTTATTTTGAAATCTGCTTTGTTTGCTATAAGAATGATTACCCTTGCCTTTTTGGAGGGGCCATTTGCTTGTAGAATTGTTTTCCATCCTTTTACCTTCAATCTATGCTTGTCTTTTGGGATCAGCTGTGTTTCTTGGAGGCAGAAGAATGTTGGGTTCTGTCTTTTAATCCAGTCTGCAACTCTGTGTCTTTTGATTGATGAGTTTAGCCCATTGACAGTTAAAGTAATTGTTGATGTTTGAGGTTCTAACATTGGGTTCCTATTGGTCAATTGGGTGTTCTGTTTTAGTTTCTTCTTTTCTTTTTTTTTTATTATTTGTTCTTTTATTCTTCTGCGGGTTTTGGTCTTAGGGCTTCTTGCAGGAGTTCTTGGAGTGGGGATTTGGTTGTAGCAAATTTCTGGAGGCTTTGTTTGTCTGAGTAAGTTCTAATTTTTCCTTCATAAGAGCAGTTTTGCTGGGTCTTATACTTGGTTGGCACTTTTGGTCTTGGAACGTTTTGAAGATGTGGCCCCATTTTCTCCTTGCTTGGAGTGTCTCTTCTGAGAAATCTGAGGTCTGTCTAATCAGTTTCCTTTGTAGTTTACCTGTTTCCACTCTCTTGTTGTTCTCATAATTTTTTCTTTATCTTTGGCTCTTGAAAGTTTTACTACGATGTGCCTTGCTGTGTTTCTTCTTTAATTAAAGCAGTTTAGTGTCCTTTTTGCTTCCTATATGTCTATTTTCATTTCTTTCTTCAGATTTAGGAAATTCTCCATTATTTCATTGAAACGACTTTCAGATCCCATGTCTTTCCCTTCTCCTTCTGGGATTCCAATTACTCCTTATCTTTGTTTTCTTTGGGGGTGTCTGACAGGTATTTGTTTTCTTTAGGGTATCTCTGATATTTTCTTCTGTCTTCTTACTTTGTTTTTCTCTTTCTTTTTCTTCATTCTCTCTGCTTCTGTATCCACTAGTGTGCTGATTCATTCTTCTATTTCTTCTAATCTGCTATCCTGGCTTTTCCCTGCATTTTTGAACTCTTCTATTGCTCCTCTTATGCACTGTATCTCCTGCAGTTTCTTTAGGGTTTCAATTTCATTTTTCTGCTCATCAATGATATTGCTCATTTTGCTGCATTCCTTTCTATATTTTTCTGCTACTTCTTTTAGTTCATTGAAAGCTTTTAACCCCTTGCTTTCCCTTCTTTCCCCTCTTCCTTGGCCTCTTTGAGTGCTTTCATCACATTGATTCTGAATACTTTGTGTGACATATAAAGCGTATCTTCCATATCATCCATGTTGGTTTCTGCAGATTGTTTATCCTTTGGTGGTGAGGTATTTTTCTTAGGGCTTGCTTGAGTATTTGTATTCTTCCTCCTTCCTGTGTTTTCCTTTCAGACTTGCTCTACATATTGAGTAACTATTGCTCTAGTATTAGATGGCATGTTGAAGCCTGTCTAGTTGTGGTTAATTCTATCCTTGTGCTTTTGCTGCTGTGGTAATTATATCTTGTTTCCATTGGCTATTTTGGAGGACAAGTTTCTTTTCAGAAGTGGATATGGTGAGTAGATGTGGTTTCTATTGCATTGTCTGTCTTTTTTCGTTGTTCCTCTTTTAGATTAATGGGTCTTAAATATTTTTTAGTGCCCCAAGCCTCTAGGGCTTGTCATATAAACCTTTTTGACTGGGGTGTCTTGATGCTCTTGGGTAATGAGTGTCATTGGTTTTCTATTCTGCACCACTGTGCAGCACTGGAGCTTCTGGACTGTGGGGGTGTGGGCTCTTCTCTGCCAAGTTGTATTTCTCTCAATAAAAATCAGTCCATGCCTCAGTCTGTATAGCAGAGGCCCATTCAGTTGCAAAACTCACAGCCCTATCCTATCTCCCAGCAACTGGAAGTAGTCCTGTGCTGGATGGCGCCCTCACCTGAGCCCCACAAGTCTCTGGCATGTGAGCTCCTCACCACAAGTTATATTTCCCTGGGCCAGTTGATAGGCTAGTTTTTAATCACCAAACATTACTGCTTATTGTCTGACCTTGGTGAGTCAGTTGGAGGAGCCTCCACTCACCCTTTTCTAACCCAGATACTGAGTATCAAATATTTCCTTACTTTCCACAACTGGTATCTGTTCTCCATTCCACTCCTTCCACATTCCTTACTTCTCACTTGTGTTTTTATAATAACTTACTTACTATCTTTAAACTGTCCAATTTCCGATCCACTTTTCATACTTCCTGAGGGCACATATGACCAAAACACTTTCTAAATGAAAATGTCTTTGGAATAAAATTCAAGTTTTTTGTATGGCTATACATTTTATAATTATGTCTCCTTATCTGACTTTTGCCTTCTGTGAGCTCAACTCCATCACCCAGTCATTTATTTGATATGTATTTATGGAAAATGTTATACATGCCATGTGATAATCTTTGTATGTGGGTACCAGGTACACAGGCTATTTTGGGGGACAAGTTCCTTTTTCAGAAGTGGATGTGTTGAGTAGATGTGGTTTCTATTGTATTGTCTGTCTTCTTTTTTCGTTGTTTCTCTTTTAGATTGATGGGTCTTAAATATTTTTTAATGCTTCCAAGCATCCAGACACACTCTTACCCACACACCACCCTTTACATTCTGCTCCAGTTGTGTAAAATGGCTTAACATTCTTTGATATGCCATGCTTTCTCAAACTCTGCTTACCTGATGCTACTTTTTCACTATTCCTTCCTTCTTACTCTTGCTTATACTTCTGCTTGTTTTGCTTCATTTTTTATTTCTAAATTCAGTAAATGAATTCTCCTCCAAAAAATTAGCCTCTGTGTTCCTATGCTGGTTGAATGATTGACATTTTTCCATAGTTCCCAGAGCTTATCATATATTATAGAATTTGTTGCTTGTCCGCATCCCCCATTGTGCTGTAAGCTTGTAGAAAGGAAGGGTATATCTTTATCTCCATACCCCCTTGACTCTTTCATGACCTGGTACATAATAGCAAAATAAGCATTCAATAAATATTTGTTGAATGAATGAATATATGGATAAAGCTTTATACTCCTAAACAGATGGCTGTTAGTCCTTCTAGACTTGTCTAGGGAAATCAACTGCTTGACTAAACATTTCCCTTTATAATTTTATCTTTCATAGTGTATGAGGGACAATTTCAAGCAAAAGAAACAGGCTACAAAAGAATATTGAAATGACCAGAACTATTTCTCTGCCATTATTTTTTTGTGTAACCTTGAGCAAATCAATTCTTTTTCTTGGTACATTTTTTTTTTGGTCTTGGTACTTCTTCATCTGTAGAGGTAGCAAGGAGAATTGAATTAAAATTCTAAAGTCATGTCCATTATTTGACAACATTGCTAACAGGTGTATCAATACTGATTTCTTGGAAGTTAACCAGAGAAAATGTTTTCAGGAGTAGGTCTGAATCCATATGTGTGTGTCTGTGTGCATGCATACTCATGTAGGTATGTATGCACACACAATTCTAAGAACTAAAGTGGTATAAAGAAAATTGGTGAATTCTTATCTCTTATATACCTAAAGTAGAGGAATATTTGTTTCAACTTCTGTGACCTTCTGGCAATCCCTTGGTTTTTTCTAAATATTAGCTTTCTGATCTATAAATTAAAAGAATATTTGCTTAGCAATTTGAGAAGCATCAAGAATTGGAACAGAAGAATTGCACTATGTATATGAATTGTTGTGGTTTTAAAAATGAATTTTAATCTAAATATTAAAAGAGGAGGACTATTGTAAAATACAAAAACAAAGCAAAAAGCCAAATTAAAAAAATCTTTAACAACTAATGCACAAATTTAAAAGCTGAGGATACAAGATCAGCATGCAAACAATTAATTATAATTCTACATAGTATCAAACAGAAAATAAAGAAAATAGTTCCATTATTAACATGACAAAACAGTCAAATACATCAAAATAAACTCAAAAAGAGATAATATGCTCTGAAAATATAAAACATTTGTGAAAGAGATTGACTAAAATCTAAACAACTGAAAAGATATTCCATGTTCATGGATTGAAAGACTCAATACCAAGACTCAAGATTAGATAACAATACTTAAACTCTTCTACAGAGTCAAGGAAATTTCTGCCAATCTCAGCAGACTCTGTTAACAAAATAGACAAGCTGAACCTAAAGTTCTTATGGAAATTCAAGGGACACAGAAGAACAAAAACATTGAAAAAGAAGTAAAATGCTTGAACTTGAGGTTAAAGCTCACTTCCAAGTTGCAATAATTGAGAGTGTGGCAGTGATTTAAGGATAGACATATAGATTATGTAATTAAGCATATAGAAGTAAACCTCTGTAATTACAACTGATTTTCAACCAGAGTGTCAAGACAATTCAATTGGGAATGAAAAGTCTTTTCAACAAATTAAACTGGGGCAATGGGATATCCACATACAAAAGAATAAAATTGAAACTCTACCTCAGACCCTGTGCAGAAATTAATATGTAACTTTGAAAAGAGAACAAGCCTACATTTTCATGGCTTTGTACTAGGAAATGACTTCTGACATATTATACTAAAAGCACAAGTGACCAAAAAAATGGAAGAAATGAACATCATTGAAATTTTTAACTTTTGTGCTTTAAATGGCAAAATAAGACCATGGAATGGGGCAAAGATTTTCTAAGTCATATATACAATAAGAGACATGTGTATAGGATATATGAAGAGCTACTATGACTCAATGATTAAAAGAAAAATATTTCAATAAAAATGAACGAAAGTATTTGAAAAGCTATTTCTCTCAAAAAAATGCAAAAGATGTATAGCATCATTAGCCATTAGGAAAAAACAGTCCATAAACCACAGTAAGATATTACTTCACTCCCAGTAAAATGGCTGTAATCAAGAACAGATAATAAGTGCTGGGAACCCTTCTACCCTATTGAATGTTTCAGCTACTTTGGAAAATAGTGAGAACTTCCCCCAAGTACTTGAACACAGTTACCATATGGTTCACATTACTGTTGTCCAAGAAAAGTGAAAGTCTGAATAAGAACTTGAATGTGAATGTTCATAGCAGCATTATTCACAATAGCCCTAAAGTGAAAACAACCCAAATGTATATACAGAGATCAATGGATTGATAAAATTATGGTATATCCATAGAATGGATTACTATTCAGCCATTAAAATGAATGAAATACAGATTCATGCTCTACATGTATTAACCTTGAAAATATGTGAAGTGACAGAAGTTAATCATAAAGAACTTCAAATGATATATTCAAGTTGTATAAAATGTCCAGTTTAGACAACTCTATGAAGACATAAAGTAAATTGATGACTGTCTAAAGCTGAGGAAGGACTAGAGGCTTGGGGAGAGATGACTAAGTGGTTGTGGGATTTTCTTTGAGAGTAAAAAGTATCCTATAATTGATTACAGGATACACAACTCCTTGAATGTACTAAAAGCACTGACTTTTACACTTTAGACAAGTTAAATAATATATGAATATATCTCAGTAAAACTGATGTAAAATAATCATAAAGTTCAGATTATTTGCATTCAAAGGAGCTTCCCTTATAGGGCTTCACCCTGTATTCTCTGCCAAACAGTCAGTGATTTGATTACCAGATACATGTATATACAAATACACAGACACCTTTATGGACATAGAAACACACACATGTACATACTCAGAATCACAGATACATATACATACAGAAGAACATCCTCCCTGGTCTTTCAGTCACAGAAACTAGCCTGGCTTTCTGGAAGGGAGTGAGAAATAGCCAGGGACTAGCTATATAAATATAAATCAGTACCCAAACTGTTAACATTTCTTTTCCCTCAAGCTGGAGAAGGGAAAAGCAAACAAGGTATCACTTTGAACTTCTCACTCACTGTGAGAGTGGGACTCAGATCTCCCTTCCACAGCTTCCAAGAAATGGTCCCAGGAGTGAAAGAAATAATGAAGTCTAGTTGAACCAGCTGATGCTGCCTTCCTTGTGTCTACGAAAGGCAGCTGCCTTAGTAGAGTGATTTAAAGTGAGCCAAACAGGGCCATACTCACAGTTCTCTGCCCTGCATCCTAACCAACATTGCCAAATAGGAGGCTTGCACTGAAAACCCACTTTCTGAGTGCAGAGAGCTTTCAGTCTGCTGTGACCCTGGTGCTTAAATTCCCAGCATTGGTTCTATTTCCAAGACCTCTGCCTGCTTGGTATAATACTCCCCAATCTCACATTTCATTTTAGGAATGGGCACAGCCTCTGTTATGGTCTTTGGCAGTCAGGCAGTTTGTCATTAATTTTGGAAAATTTCTGACCCTTAACGAAGTTTAGAAAAGGCTCTGTTTCCTCTTCCCAGCTAAGAACTAGCAAGTGGAGTCCTGATGGTAGCTGGAGTCACTGTGCACTGAGAGAACCAGGCTCAGGGGATACAAAGATTGTTCTGCAGTGTTGGAGCAGTGCAGGAAGAAGCAGAGTCTGTGATGACAGTCTCCAGATCAATCAATCCTGAAATGTTCTGTTTTTGGACTCTGTGTTATGTGCACCCATAAAACTATGATTGAAACTGTTGGGTTAATACTTTAGATCTTTGAAGTTGAAAGCATCCAAACTAGAGACTTCCAGAGGTATCCCAAGTTGGAAGAGACAGCAGTAGCAGTTGACCTGTATTTGGAGGACTGTGGGATGTTCTCCCACTCGCCAGTGTGCTTGTAAGAGAATAGCAATGCTTACTGGGTGAGGATCTGCTTGGGTGACAGAGTTCACTTACTCACTCATTCACACCTTTATTAAGCCCTCACTATTTTCAACAAATCTCCAAATGTGCAGGCAAGGATATAAGTGTATGAGTATGTGTGTAATCTCTGAGAACATGTGTGCAAATGTGCACATGTGCCAGTTTTCTGCCAGAGGATTATTGGATTTGTCTGCAATCTGCTCTCTTGGCTGAAGCTAGCAACTCCATAAAGAGGAGTCCTTATCTCCACATCCCCTCCAAGTCTCCTCATTAATTCTGTGCTGAACAGAAAGGGAAGACCACTCAGGGGGGAAGGTCAGTGCCAAGTGGTGTACAAATGACAGGCTCTGGCATTCATGATCCTTGCACCAGGAAGCAAGGCCTTGGACCTCAGAGGGGGTGGTGGCACAAAGCACATCCAAAGAAGGTTCATCTCCTATAATTGATTTCTTCTGGCAGATCTGACCTCCTAATGGTGCCCTGCCTGGGCTGGCACTATTATAATTAGTCTTTGGTCCCTTAGACACCAACCACATGCTGGCATAGAGAGGCAAGCTGCCTGGGTTTAAAAACTTGTCCTAGGTAGTTCAAAAAACAGTTTACTTTTACAAAATGGTGCTATGCTTTGAGTCTTCCTCTTTACAATGATAAGTTCTAAGTGTAATTTGATATTCAGTCTGCTAATATTACATGGGGCTAATGTGTTGAATAAGAAACATTATATTATCTTCTGTGTAGATGCCAAAAAGGCATTGAATTAAATTCTGCTTCCATTTCTGTTTTTATAATGTCTTAGTAAACCGAAGATAAGATGTTTGCAAAATATTAAAGAAATAATGTTGCTCAAACCAACCATCCATGTTAAATCTAATGATTAATCACTAGAGACATTTCTATCAAAATTAGGAATAGCAGCTAATCTCTATGAAGTACTATTGTTTAATATTCTGGGAATACTAAGTAATGGAACAAAGTAAGAAAAATATCAAAAAAGACATACTAGAAATAAAAGAAAAAACAAAATTATGATAATCTAGATATGGTTTTGACAGTGATATTACTGATTACACCAGACTTTTAAGAAGATAGATAAAGAAAACCTTACAAAGAAAAATATTATTCTCTACAATGATCATTTGATCTTACATAGTGCTCCAGCTATGATTTCAACCAGCTGCTTACTGTCTGATGGTTGCAAGTTATTTATTTCAAAACTCAAGTCATAAATAAGCACATGTTGCCCAACACTCTTGCTTTTAACAAAAATTCAAAATAATACCTGAGGGTGCGAATTTCAAGATAGCATATTTCTTTGACTTCTCAAAAAAAGTTGAAAAAAATGTAAATATTTAAGAAATCTGGACATATATTATTACCATCAACACATATGTTTTATGTGCAAATGTATTCTTTATAATGAATGGATATTGTTATTTGATAGTCTTGTTTTGGGATCAACATTGCTCAGTATTAGAGAGATGCTGATGATTTGTTTCACTAGGATCCAAGTGGGTGTGCGATCATATTCACAGTGTCTATTTTCCAGGTAGCCTATTGTGGTTCTCTGGGGCTGAGAGCATGACTCACTCAAGTGTGAATTTAGGGTGTTGTTGTCAGACCCAGCTTTGAAGCATTGTGCTAACCCAGCCTCTAGATTCTGCTTCAGCCCCCATGTGGGGAAGGAGGTGCCTTTCCCTTTGAACACAGTCTTCCTTCCTTCCTTCCTTCCTTCCTTCCTTCCTTCCTTCCTTCCTTCCTTCCTTCCTTCCTTCCTTCCTTCCTTCCTTCCTTCCTTTCCTTTCTTTCTTTCTTTTTTGAGACTAGGTCTTGCTATTTTTGGCCATGGAACTGCAAGCTCACGTTGCCTGGGGTACCACAGACTCAAGCAATCCCCAGCCTCAGCTTCCCAGGTAACTGGGATAACAGGCACATGCCACCATGCCTAGCTATATTTTTTTGGAACTAGAGCTCACTACATGCCCCTGGCAGGACTTGAACCGTGATCCCCAGCCCCTGCTGCGGGTTCCTAGGTTGCCGCTTACAGGCATGCACCACCATACCCAGCTGAACACAGTCTTTGGTTAAGCTCTGTGGCTTTAAAAACAAACCCTTGACCTGACCTGACAGCTGCTTATCAGTATGTGACTTGTCACTTCATCTGGGAAAGGAACCCTTTAGATTCTAGCTGGGGAGAACACCCTTAAATCGCTTTCACCCAGACTCATTGCGAGTTTGGTGAAGAAAACTAACACCTGTAAACAAGTCTCTGAGGAACACAAACCTTTTTCTAAATAGGTGCTATTTAAATGTTTTTAACTGTGGAAATGTCTGTGCAAGCCCCTACCATCCCCCCAAAAGATACCAAAGATACACTCTTCTAATTGAAGTGTGTGAAAGAATGAGAACCTCCTCATATTTTCTTTTCCCACCCTACCCCAACTCCCAGGAGAGCTTAATGTGACACAAGTAAGCTTAGTTTGAAATCCATTATTCCAGATGTCTTTGGTTTTCACTTGGGTCATTCAAAATCACCAGAGAGCTGATTCTCTAGATAATTGCATTTATTGTCTGAGCTTTTGGTGTAAGCCATGTATCTGAATAAAGAGACAGAATTAAAGTGGGTGCTTGCACAAACAAATTTACACATACATGTACACACAAATTAACAAGATAAATGAAACATACAACAGTACACATTGCTGGATGTTGTTGAGGACATTGCTTACTACCATTAAAGAGGACAATTAAACAATTGTTTTGATACATGTTAAGTGCCAGGAACCACCCTAAGAGCTTTGCAGAATGAATTTATTAAGGCACTTCTCCAAAGAGGAAATACAAACGGCCAATAGGCATTTGTAAGAATGTACAATAGGCATTTGTAAGAATGGCCCATATAAAAAAAAAAAAAGTGCTGGCATGGATGTAGAGAGAGAGGGACACTTTTTACACATTGGTGGAAATGCAAACTGGTCCAGCCACAGTGGAAAGCTGTGTGAAGGACCCTTAAACTACTGAAAATGGAGCTCCCCATTTAATTCAGCAATCCCACTTCTAGGAATCTACCCAAAGGTTACAAAAACTCTAATTCAAAAAGATACCTGTACCCAGATGTTTTTTGAAGCTTTATTTACAATAGGCAGGATATGGAAGCAACCCAAATCCCCCCAAATAAAAGAATGGTACAGAAAGCTGTTGTATATGTGCAAGATGGAATACTATTATTCATCAATCAAAAAAAAAAGGCACACTTATCTCATTGGGTCAATATAGATGAAGCTAGAGGGAATCATGTTAGCAGAAATAAGCCAGAAAGAAAAAGAGATATACTGGATGGTCTCACTTATATGAGGGATAAAGGGAAAACAAACACTCAAACAGACAAGAAAAAATAAAATTAATTTTTAGCAAAATTGAAGCTTAGAGCATGGGGCGGGGAGATTAGGAGTGGGAGGGTCACAAAAGACTAAGATGTCATTTCATGGGTGATAACATGTTTGGAGAACCTTGGGGTAGATAGATAATGATGTAAAATCAAATAAATAATATAATGAATTTTTTTAAAAGAAAGGTAAAAAAATCAGACAGAAAAAAAAAATTCATAACAGCCCTAAGACAGAGATGCTAAATCTTTCTGCATTTTATAGATGAGGAAATTGAGACACAGGTGGTTATTTAAATTATTTAAAATTACGCAGCTCTGATAGAGCTGAGATTTGAACCCAAACAGTCCATCTATGGTGTTCACTAGCAACCTTCTTTCTATAAACACTCCAAAAACAATGAACAGAAAAACCCAACTTCTGATTTTCAATATAGATAAAGCTGTTGTTTGAATAGATGGTTTCCCAAACACTGATTCTTATAAGTAAACTTCATTCCTTCTTTACTTAACTTTTAGGGGAACTCAGAGGTCTCCATAAACTGTCAAGTGAACCCATCACCTTTCTGTATCCTTCTACTTATTTCCACCGTGACACATTTGCATTGTTCCGTGTGCCTTCCAAGCAATGGGCTTCGTAGGACAGCCCCTCCATCACCCACCCATGGGCCTGTATTCACCTCTCCATCTTTCTGAGTATTTGTCCAGAGAGGCATCAGGAATCTCTCTTACAACACCCACTATGCCATCCAACCTCTGCTCAAGAGGCAAAAATATTCTATCCAACCTCTGCTCAAAGGGCAAAAATATTCTATCAGATGCAGAGGGGTCCATGTAGGCTCATGAGAAGGGAAGAGTTGATGAGAGGGAATTGTCCTGGGTTATGAGGAGAAACATGGGTGGAGGGACTGTCAGCAGGCAAGAGTCTGCATACACAGAGAAGAAACTGACATCAATATGGAACCTGGCAGGTGACTCCAGAATTCACCAGTAAAATCTCTGGCAAGAGGAGTTGGAGTTTTACTTCATGAAGTGGGTACTTTGTCCTGTCCAGTTTACTATCAAAACACGTGAATTATCTCTTGATCTGGAAAAGAAAATATCTCTATCTGGGGATTATGACAACCTTTAAATTCACAGAGAGATTTAAAATAGGCTCTCAGACAAAGCAACAGTGACCAAGCAATATTAATGCTGGTAACATATGTAGAACACCACCTGAAACTGAAAAATAAGCATTCTTTTTAAGTATGTGTGACATATGTATTATGATGTACATATGTTTGGGTATAAAGAAAATATGGAAAAATATTAAAAGATTGAAATCATAGTATTTTTTGACAATGGATCAAGACAGGGAATCAGAGACAAAAGGTAACTTGAAAATCCTCCAGATGTTTCTAAATAAAACAATATGATTCTATATAGTCCACAGACCAAAGAACTAATGACAATCGCTATTACCAAATGCTTTGAAGTGAGTTTTGACTAAACGATGATGTATCCATATTGTGGTATAAAACAGAAACACTTCTTAAAGAAAAATTTGTAACCTTTAAATGGATATCTTAGTAAAAGAGAAGCACTGATATAAGCCCCCATCTGAAGAAATTTTGCTTAGTCAATATGAATCAATAAATCATTGAGTTCAGAAATGAAAGTACTTGAAAGAAGAGAAGTTAATGGACTTAACAATAAACACAATGTAGAGAATCAACAATACCAAATTAAAAAGAATAATTGATATATTCTTAGTAAGGTGATGAGAAGACCAAATACCAGCTATATATATCCATCTATCTATCTATCTATCTATCTATCTATCTATCTATCTATCTATCTATCTATCTATCTATCTATCTATCTATCTATCTATCTATACCAGATATATATATATATATATATATATATATATATATATATATATATATATATATATATATATATATCAGGTGGGAAAAAAAGGAATTCATTTCAAATTATACTGACATTAAAATTATAAGAGAATATTATAAACATTTTATGCCAATAAATTTGAAAATTTAGAAGAAAATATAGACAAATTCCCTAGTAACAATTTTTGAAGTCATAAGAAGACATAGAATAATATAATCCTATCCCTATTAAAGAAATTAAGTTTGTTATGTAAACTTTTTACTGAAATAAATTCCCAGATCAGTCTTAGATAACTATACTACTGATTCCAAACATTAGAGAAAGAAAGAATACCAATTTTACCATTTTCTAAAGTATAATAAAGTATGGTACACTTCAAAATTCATAATCTGGCATAACTGGAGTATTAATTTGAAAAGGTTATTACAGATAAAGAAAATAATAGACAACTAGCTTTCATGAATAAAGATACAAAAATCCCATACAAAATGTAAACCAGATAAAAGTGTCAGCATGCTAAAAGGTAATTCATTTCAAGCCTAAGATTTCAATCCCTCTTTAATATTAAAGAAATCTATATAATTCACTAAGTTAATAAAAATGATAAAAATTATGTATTACATAATCAAGACAGAAAATACATTTAATAACATCCAGCACTTAGTAATGATCTTAAAAAAGAATGTTTAGCAAAGTAAGACTAGAAGGGGCACTTACTAATTTACTAAAAAAATCCACAAAAATCTTACAAAATGTTAAAATAGTGACCTTTGTGATAACAAGAATGTGTTAGTGATATCTGTTATCATCACTTACATACACCATTGTACTAGGCGTCATCTTATTCCTTAAGTTAAGAAAAATAAATATAGATTAGAAAGCAAGAAGTAAAACTGGCCACATTTATAAATGATGTATTTTGTGAATAAAATCTAAAAGTTTTTATAGTTATTACAACTTACAAAAATTCAAGAACATTTTTAAAATCCAATCAATAATATATATAGTCCACTATACTATCAGAAATAATTAAAAATGAAATAATTTATAACAGCATCAAAACCATCAAATATCTAGAAATAAAATTTAATCAAATTTGTTCAGGGGTTATACACAAAAATATGTGTATGTAAGACAAATTAAAGAAGATCTAGATAAATTTAAAAAATATATAACATATCCATGGATTACAAAGAAAATATTTATAGATCCATGCCTTTCTACATTGTTGTCTTGGTTTTAGAAATTTGAGTAAAATTTCCGATGGGCTTTTTTTTGTAGACACGGTCAGACATTTAAACATTCATAAGAAGAGAAAAAGGACCAAGGAAAGCAAGAGAGTTTCAAAGAAAACAGAAAGAAGCTGGAGGACTGACACTACCAGCTCTCAGGATGTTTACACAGAATAGCAATTAAAGCAGTGTGCAGCTTGTGCAAAAGCAAACAGACCAACAGAGCAGGATAGGAAATTCAGTATCTGACTCATATCTAGTACCATGGGTGCAACTGAAAAACAGTGAGGGAAGGATAACATTTTCAATAAGTGATACCGGGTCAGTTGGTTAATTTAAGGAAATAATTGAACTTTACCTCTGCATCACATCGTACACAAAAATCAATTCCAAATGGATCCTAGATCTAAATATGAAAAGAAAAACATTTACATTTGTAGAAGATAATATAGGAGAGTCTTGTCATAGCTTTTAATTGGGACATACTTTGATTCCTTAAATATCCTAAACAGTATGTATAAAGGAAAATACTGACAAATTGGTCCTTGTTCATATTAAGAAATTTTATCAAATTTTCATGTCAAAGAGATTATAAACAGAATGAGAAGAACCATAGAGAAGAAATTTGTAAGATGCATTTCTGATAATGAGGATAAAGAACTCCTGTGTATCAATCACAAAATACAGACAACCTTATTTAAAAAATAAGCAAAACACATGAGTAGGCATTCTTTTACAATAACTACTAAAAGGGAACATTTGTATGCACTTGGATTTATTAATCTTATTCTCTTGTTTAGATTCTGCTGTCAAAATCTTGTCTTGGACCCCAAAGAAAAATTTTATTTTCTAGCTTCATATGAGACTTGATCTATCAAATCATTATGTCTACTGTTGGCAGTAATATAAATGGTATGTTAGGACTTTTAAAGTCAGACTTAAGCTGTTTAAATAAGAAGAAATAAATTTTTATCACATATGACAGGACAATACACTCCAAAGATAGAGGTACGTTCAGATAACAGTTTGACACCTCAACTCAAACCATGGTGCCAGGACCTACTCATGTTCCCTGACTCTGCTCGTGACACACCCAGTCTCAACTTAGTGGCAAAACATTGTCAATATCTAGTTCTACTTGTTCTCCAATTCAAATTCAGCTAAAAATTGAGATTTCCCCTACAATTGCTACATTTTCAACTGCAGGACTCACACTAACTAGAATAGTTTGAGTCATGTGTTCAACAGTTCAACAGTTGGCAATGAAAGGAAACTGATTGGTCAGGCCTGGGTCACATGCTCACCCAAAACCAATCCCCATGACTGGAAGAATGCAAATTGCTGACTCCAGTCACAGGCTCTGCCCTCCTTTCCTGGAGTGAGGATGCTCCCTACATATATATGGACTAAGCTAGGACAAAGGAATTTTGAGATATTGTACTAATAAGAAGAAGGGTAATAGATGATGAATGGATTGAAATCACAAACATGTCCCTCAGAGGTTATTGTAAAACTAAGAGACTAAGAAAACAGGGCCCAAGTTCCATAGAATTAGTGTCAGAAATTGGACTTAAATCCTTAAGTAGGGTCCATGAGGACTGTGAAGATGCAGACAACCACCTAGACTTTGAATACTACCAGGTTTTCTTCCTTCAGGTCCTGGATGACTCCAAGACCAGGGAAAGGAGGCACCTCATGCTGGGGGAACAGGTTGCCAGACAGTCTCCTAAGGTATCTGGACACAGTCCCACATGGTCTTCATGAAAGAAGGCTGGGGTCTTGACTAGGAGCCAGGAGTCTGGGGCCTAGCCGGACCTGGGTGTCCAGGATTGGCAGGAGGTGCCTTTCACATACTCTCTCTCCACAGCACCATCTGCAGCTGCCTTCTGCATTTGGCCCAAAGACAACATTGCCAATCACTTCAGGGGATTGCTGGGCCTTCTGTAAGCAAGACTTGGAAAAGGCCAAATTTGACACTTGGCTGATCTTGAAGTTAAAAGACCCAGCTTAGGTCAAGAAACAATGGGGAGGAAGGGGACGTGTAGGATGATGCCTGTGAGAATGTAGTCATGAAAGTTACCAGACCAGAAAATACATGCCAGGGAAAAAAACGAATGAAGCCCAAAAACAAACTGTAGCCTTGGGATTCCAAAAGGATGCTCTAGAAAGTTGGAAGATTCTTTCTTTTAAGGTAACTTGAAGTTCAGAATAAAGGTAAGAGAGAAAATAAGCTGTGGATTAATTCTTTTTCCCTCCCCGCTCCACCCCAAATTGAAGTCACAATAAGTAAATCAAAAGCTCATTAGTCCGATTATTATTGGGCTAAGCAGTACCTAATCCTTCTCCATTATCAGGTGGAGACTACAGGAATGGTAGGCTTAGTGTGTGGGAGACAAGGTCATTGGGCCTATCATTGTCACAGAAACATGTCCAAGACAAGAAACATAACTGGAAGAATACTGGACCTCATCTAGAAAAGCAGGGAGATGGGGAGTCATTCTGACAAATCCAAGGGCCCAGTCCAGTTTGTTTCTTCATTTTGACATACCCTATATTCGGGCAGGTCTATCTATTCAAGTGAAAGAATGCCCACTTCAGCTCCCATCTGTGCAGAAGTCATACATAATCTCTCACCCTGCACAATACAGTCATCAGGCCACTAATCTGTAGCTGCTTTTCTCAATTTCTCACATAAGTGTGGACTGCAAGACCTTCAGTTGAAGGTCTTGCATAAGCTAGCTTTTTGGTCTGGTTCGTGACTCTGTCCCAGGGTCATGTATCTCCTAAAAAATACTGTTCACACCTTGATTCTCAGTTTGACCTTGAGAGTCACTCTGCTCCTGGCTAATCTAGCCCCAACATAAACCCAGACACAGACAACCCAGTATCCAATGTAGATGAGAATCAGCTGACTTTGCTGGTGAGGTAGTGATGCAAATAGGCAGCTATAATTTGAACTATATATAGTTTGAAGAATAATTATATCATTTGAAGACTACATTATCAAGCCTGCAAAAGCTGGTTATATAACATCATTCAGAGTCATAGTTGGCTCTTTCTGCCCTCATCTCTCTTAGTAACCAAGGAAGACACTCTAAGACAGTATAAAGCAGGTTGCTTCTCAGCACTTCACAAAGATGAAAGCTATGGATGGCAATGCTTTTGGATGTGTGGCAAAGGCTCATGTCCAGTGCTAAGAAGGCCCCCCAGTGCTATTCTAATCCTGAAGATGACCATCAATGAGTCACTATTGTTTGCAGTGAGACATCTGGCAAGTAAATGATACCCTGTTTAGTTTTCCTCTATTAAACATATACCAGACAAATATTCTTGAAACTTTAGGAGAAACTATATATAAAATAGATTTTCAGGTCTCACTGGAGGTTGGATATGATAATGTCAAAGGTTCCTGATCATCTATGAGACTATTTCTTGGGTTGCTCCTTTTCAGGGTGGTCAGAGGCTGCTAACATCATTTCTCACAGTCTCAGCTTTTCTATCCATGAACTGGTGAAGATTTGCCTTTTCCATTAACCTCAAGAACAAATGCAATGACAAGTGAAAAGACAGTTGTAAGAAACTAAAGCCTAAATAGGGTTAGAAAAGCTATATGGTGAGATTGTTACAAGCTCCAATAACATTCTCATTGGTGAAAACTTGGTTAAGAAAAAGAGAAGGGAAGAAAAAGTTGACAAGCATTATAAAATGAGAATATTTGAAGACTCTGGGGCAGCCCAAGAGAAGAGGGTGTGCCTGGAGTTAAGAGGGGGGAGAAAGAGGAATCAACAGATTCATGAAGAAAAGAAGTCTTGTTACCATGTGTAAGCCTGAAACATAAGGGACATGAGATGAGAAACCTAGGAAGCAGGTTTGGAAAATTTGAGGACTTGTAATAGTAAATTGGGGGATTAAGTTTGAGTGTAAAATAACCTCCCTCCATTCCCCTAGCCTGCTGCACACCACTTCCTTTTATAAAAGATTTTTTTCAGGGGTCAAAGCTACGGGATACAAAAGAAGGGACTGTTCTCCACTCTTTGGTTGGTTTAGGGTTGAAAAAAAAAAAAAACCAAAGAGGGAAAGATTATTGAACATTGATAAAGAGAAGGTAAAGTAAAGATAAAAACCAAAAATTTTAGCACCTCAAAATGCTCAATAATTTGGGAAGGATGTTGACTCTGACTAAAATGTGATTAAGACTTGGAATATTTTTATTTGTCAATTATTCTAGTGATGGCTCTTTAAGGCAGACTACCTGGTGTTCATATATGTTTTAGTTTGAGAGACTAGATAGAAACCATGCTAAAAATATAATTGATTGGTGGTGGAAACATGCAAAAGTGAACACACCATAAGTGAACTGAAGGGCCAGAACAGTTTTGTTGCTCTCAAGAGACAGGCATCCAGGTGCCTATGGAGATTGGAATGGTAATCTTTCATCTAAGACCCATCCTGGAAAGGTGACCCAGAATATACCTTTTACTATGACTATAAGAATAGTTATAGTAAATTGGTTAAGATGATCCCTGGCATCCTTGATGAGCATTTTTGCTACTTTTCCCTGAAGATCAGAAATTAGAGTAGATGTTGTTCCCACTGAATGGGGATCTTCAAAGGCCATGGAACTCACTGGCTCTCAGAAGCAGGAGACAAGGTGTGGTGCTGAATCTCCAAAGGTGAAATGAAAATGCTTTCTGTAATGGACAAAAGAGCCAAAATAGCAGTCAGACTAGTTTGACCTGCAGAGATTCTTAGAAAAGTAATAGCTAGTTTATAAAGAGTTTTCTTAACTAATATAAACAGAAGAGTACTAGAAAATCACAAGTGTAAATTCAACCATTGGGAAAGAATGATTGAATAACAGACATATTAGAAATAGAAATAGATATAAGATATCTATAAGTTCCCAGATGAGTCAGTTTTGACTCCTTGAATGAAGCAGATTGTACCCTCCTGAAAAAGGATTCCAGTACATTACCAAAAATTTATACTATTAATCATTCTCAGAGGAACTTGTGGCAAACATGTTCTTGGGAAAGGGAAAAAATGAGACTTCTTGGGAACTACTGCATGTTAGTCTGATACTAATTCCATAGACTTTAGCCCACCAAAATGGACTTTCTAAAGTCAAGCAGTCAACAAAATTTATATCATGGCCATCTCAAGGAGAGTAGTAGGCTTCTGAATTCATCCTTTGGTTATTTCCCCAGATATGCAATGACGCTTAAGAACACATATATTCAGAATCTCAGAACTAACTGGGAGAAATTTTAAATTGATTTCCTGGCATATATAAAGTTATTATGGTAAGAAAAAGCTTCCAAGTAGAAGCCACAAGAACCAAGCTATAAGAACAGCAAAGCAAAAGCAATACTACATTACCAGAGGGATTACAGGGAGACTTGTCACCGTCAATGACTTGAAAGATGCAGGGGTAGTGAGTCTTACCACATTCACATTCACTTTTCCAATATGGCCTGTGCAAAAACAGATGGATCATGAAGAAAGATAGTGGATGACAATAAACTTAATCAGACAATTACTCCAATTACAACTGCTATTCCAGATGTAGTTTCATTGCTTGAACAAATTAACACATCCCCTGGTATCTGATATGCAGCTATTGATCTGGCAAATACATTTTTTTAAATCAAAAGTAGTTTATCAGCTGGCAAGGCCAGAAATACACTGTCATTGTCTAACCTCACTGGTATATCAACTCTCCAGTCCTATGTCATAATTTAGTCCATAGGGAGTTGATCACCTTTCACATTTATAAGACAGCATACTGGTTCATTACATTGAGCTATTGCACTGATAGGACCCACTGAACAGGAAATAACTACTCTGAATATATTGTTAAGATATTTCTGTGTCATAAGATGGAAAATAAATCTGACCTCAGGGAGAATAATAACAATGATAATAAAATTATCAAACAAATAAATAAAATAAATTTGCCTCAGTGAAATTCTTAGGAGTTCAATGCGAATAGGAATATGTCAAGATACCTTTTATAAGATAAAAGATAAACTGTTGCATCTGAACCCCTGAAAGTCATAAAAGAAGGATGATGTCTCATGATTTCTTTGAATTTGGGGGCAACATATTTCTCATTTGATTGGGTCATTTCAGTACATTATTGAGTGAACTGAAAAGCTGTTGATTTTGAATAGTCCCCAGAAAAAAATAAACCTATTACACAAACTACTCTTGCATTTGTTTCAAAAGATCCTATGTTGCTTGAAACATCAATGGCAATAGAAATGCTGTTTGTAGCCTTTGGAAGGAAGGTCCTTATAGGTAAATCACAATATAGACTTTCTAAAGTTCACAGCAAATACCAGTTATCCTTCACTTAATATCTACTCTCCTTTGCAAAACAGCACTTGACTAGCTAGAGGAATAGAAACTGAACACTAAAATCATGGGTCACCCATGTGGCCTGAACTGCCCATAACATATAACCCACCAAACTATAAAGCTCACTATGCAACAGAAGCATCTTATTATTAATCAGGAATGTTATTTGTGAGATTCAAACCAATAGGGGAAGTTGCATGAGAAAATGGCCCCAGTGTCCATGGTTATGACTCCTGTTTCCTCCTCTAACCCAACCTATGGCCTAAGGAAGTGTTTCCTATAATCAAATTAGTTTGCTGAGTGGGGAAAAATATCCCTCCACTTTGTGAACAGATATTCTCTTCTTCAGATACTTCCTGAAAATGGATAGTTTTTGCACTATAATCCCTTCTTAAGGATGTCCTTGAACGATAATGATAAAGGGAAAGTTAGAACTTGGAACAGTATACCTGCCTATTCATAGGAAGGAGAAATAGCCAGATGACCACATGTACATCGATTTGTGGCTTTCAGCCAATGGTCATTTGGGGAAGGTCATGAACATAGATGGAGCATAATTGTCAAACGAGTAACAAGGATGTCCAAGGAAGAGGTTTGGAGATAAATTCCTGTGAATGGTCAAAGAATGAGAGGACATCTGTGTCTCATGTGAATGCTGAGCCAAAAGTAACCCTAGCAGAAGAAAACTTTAATAATTAAGGGGGTAAACTGTGTTGCTGTGGATATGCAAATCAACCTTTTTTGACAGGCCCCCTGACATTATCTGATGTGGTCATGAACAAAGTGGCTGTAGCAGAAGGGAGTCCCATGGACTTCCATGTGTCCTTGACAATCATGCTGAATCCCTAATCTGTCAACAACAAAGACCAACACTGGGACCCAATATGGGTCCCCATTCTCCAGAGTAATCATTCAGCTGCCTGGCAGCAGATTGATTACAAAGGACCATCTTCATCATAGACAGGACAGTCCTTTGTTCTAACTATAATACAAATTTACTCTGGATATATATTTGCCCTTCCTGCATACTATGCTTCTTCCAAATCTGCCATCCGTGGATTGACACAATATTTTATCTACACAACTTTGCTTCCGATAAAATAAATCACTTCCCATTAA
Organism: Uropsilus gracilis; assembly: GCA_004024945.1. Taxonomy (NCBI): domain Eukaryota; kingdom Metazoa; phylum Chordata; class Mammalia; order Eulipotyphla; family Talpidae; genus Uropsilus; species Uropsilus gracilis. Next base: position 29,383 of record PVHY01001066.1, on the reverse strand, counting down.
ATTTAGTGTGGCATGGGCCCAAGCTCACAAAGTCACTAGTTCCAACATGCTCCCTCATCATCCTGAAGCAGCTGATTTGATAGAATGGAGGAGTGGTCCCATGAAGACATAGTTACAGAGCCAGCTAGGCAGCAAAATAAGTGGGACTGGGTTAATGACCTGTAGGAAGGTACCTATGCTCTAAATCAGCACCAGACAAATCATAATGTTTCTCTCTCAGCCAGTTCTTGTAAGTTCATGAATTAAGAGTTAGAAATGGGAGTGATTCAAGCAAAAATTTATCATGCCATCCCCAGGAGCTTTTGCTCTCCTTGTCTAAAGGTCTTCATCTCAAAAGACGATTACTTCTAACAACAGACACAGCAGTGATTTCATTGAACTGGAGATTGAGACTGTCTCCTGGCTCTTTGGCTTCTTCATATCTCTATATCAAGAGGAAATAAAGGTAGTTATAAATACCAGACATAGCCATGAGAATGGTTACCGGATCAGGAATTGTAATAGTTAAAAGCACTTAGTCCTTATTTTGTTATGACTAAGTTTTATATAAAATAATTAAAATTTTGTCTTCTTTATGTTTCCTCCCCTTAACTAATACAAGCATTTTAAGGATAGTTAGCTAAACATATCATAGTGCTTAAATTATAAGACTTTGAGAAGAAAGTGGGAACATTTGAAGACTTGGCATGCTACTCTGGGGAAAGGATAAACATGTTTTTGTTTGCATGCAGAATAGTTATAGCATTTTAGGTGTAATTATAACTTTGTTATTACCTTTATTTGGAGTTTAAGATGATTAGCATGGATGCCAATTTGACAAGAGGTGACTATGATGGTCAATTTTATGTGTCACCTTAAAAGTATAGGTTATACTTCCTCAATCAAATTGAAATCTAATTATTGCTGTGAAGATATTTCATAGATGTGATTAAGTTTATTACCAGTTGATTTAATATGTAAATTAGATTATCCTAAATAATCTGGTGAACCTTAGTCAACCAATTGAAAGATCTTAAGAGAAGAACTGAAGAAAGAAGAAATTCCACCTGTGAATAGTAACTTCTGCTCACACCTGTGATCTCCAGGCTGCCCTTCCTGGGGGCTTGCCCTGTGGATTCCAGACTTGCCTGGCTGCCCGGCTAGTCACATAAGGTGACTCTTTGTAATAAATCTCTTAATATATGTCTCCCATTGTTTCTATATCTCTGAACTCTACAGATGTAACAGTATATTTGACTATCACAAGCATAACAATGTGAGAATCTATAAATACTACTCAGTTGGGTTCTTATGGTGCTATCCAATTTTTCCCTAATAGTTCAGACAATCAAGTCACATAGACGAGAAATGGAATCCCACCTTCACCAATTTCTAACTAAGTGATCTGAGACAAATCTCTCTGAGCCTCTCTCTGTTATGGGTCTGATAACACTTTGTGAGAGAGTAAAAGGGTTAAACAGAGCATCTAGCACAATGCCTGGAGTATCACTTCAATGACTACCTTCATCTACAGCACTCAATGAGCCCATGAACCAAATGTGACCAGAAAATAGTCTTGGGGCACACATTATAGTACTCCTTTGTCAATCTAGTCTATCCATCCTCTCCTTTGTATTACTCCTTTACTAGGGCGTCCAGGCTAGAATTGGTTGTTTCCCTTGAGTCAAATAAAAATAACTAAACAGAAAAGCTATAATTTTTGCTTGTAGCAGCATATTTCAGACTTTTTAAACAATAACAACTGTTTATTTCAAAAATATTTTTCTCTCATATATTTTTGTGAAACATTTGCCTGTAATCATCTAAAACAAGGGAAAATCTTCTATATATGCAGAATCCTATCTCTAAGAGTTTTCCTCTTGATGATTTTTATATAATAGTTTATACCCTCAAATATATTAGCTTGTTTAATCATTAAAACAACTCTTGGCTGTACATGCAGTTACCTTACATTCCAGATAAAAAATACATATATATATATTAAATGTTATTTAATATATATATATATATATATATATAGTTTGAATAACATCTCCATGGTAACAAGAATAGACCCAGGATTTGAACCCCAGCAGTGCCTCTCCAGAATCCATGCCCTTAGCCACTGAAACGCAGCTTCTCAGGACTATGCTGTTCTACTGACCAAGGAGGCAGACAGACCTGAAAGGACATGGGTTCTATGCCTAAACAGAAGTCTGGGTGACAAGATAGACTCTGTATGTACACCAGCAGATGGTGGTAAATGATGGTAACTTTATTTGGTTATCCCAGACTGGGTGGTCTGGAAGAAACTTATCTGCTCCCTGAGGCAGAAGATAAGCTCAAATCATAAAACCTCCCTAACATTTTCAAAGACAGTGAGGAAATGATGATTTTCTAAAAACTGTCTTATTTGCAAACATCACAAGTCACCTAAAGAAGTTAACATAGTTTTCAATTACTAATATGAAAGCCACTCAAAATTCTACTTATCTGGAGTTCACTAAACGATCATCCCCGCAGAAACCACATACCACAAGGTAGAGGGATTCTTGGGAGGATCTATGCTCTGTTCATGGTATCCTGTATGTTTGTGATTTGGGGGGATAAAAAAGGGAGTGAGAAAGGAGAATATACTTCAACACCCAAACTACTGGCCCATGACTTAATTGGGTTGTAAGACTTAGAACTCAGCATAACCTAAGATTCACTCTCATCCCTCCACATGATTATATTTTCTCTGTAAAAACACAGTGGACTCAGCTCCCTTCCCATTTCCATGAAGCTAGCTTTTTGAAAAAGTTCATGGAGCATTTACTAAATAGAAGCCTCTAGCACAGGAGGATTTGCAGCCCAGACCTTACCCCATGATGCTAAAAGCAGTGGCTGAAGATGACAGGGAGCAGACTGAGAGCACTTTTTTTCTGTGACAGAGCAATTCTTCCCTGGGTGCTTCCTTATTCCACAGGCATTTGCCTTGTCTAACCAAGTTATCATTTTCAGCTCTGGCTGCCATAAAATCACTGGGTGGGGTGCTTTAAGAAACACCCAGGTCTATGCTGTACCCCAGAACTTGCATCAGGGTCAAATTATTTCCTTGTGCAGCCAAGATTGCAAAAGTCTTGTCCCCGGGAGAATTATGAGAATTTGCATTATCTACCTCAAGGAGTACTTGAGTCACTCAGATAAAAAAGCTATGTCTCATGACTGATACCAGTAGACTGACATACCCTTCTCTCTACTATGAAATTACTCTCCTTTTTGAAGGAGCAGAATTTCTCTGAGAAGATGGTTAGGAGTGTGTGCATGCATGTGTACATTGTCTGCAAAAAGTGGACAAATGGTTCTATTTCAGGGAGGCTTTGCCATGAGCAGGATTGGCTGTGCTGTTAAGAAGTCACCAGACTCCGACAATCACCGGTCCTACATATTTCCAGGAGAGCTGCAGGTGTGCTGTTGGTACGGCAGAATCTCCTCTTCCAGAGCAAAGGGTGCTTCTCTTTGCTTCTTGCAAATCTGTGCCAGAGCTTTCCACTCACTAGCCAAGCTCAGGAGGCTCTAACCCTGTGAGACAAGCTGAAACACGAAGAGAGTTATAATGGGATTGATGGGACTTCTTATGGGATGAACATACCACCCACTAGATACTGAAACCACAGCAACAGTGATCAGAAATGTTAGAAAGGGCATACATACGCACACAGACCATTGCTGAGGACAAGGACCAGAGACTCTGGTCCTCCTGCACTCACTACAGTCACACTCCTGCTTTCCAGAGAAAAACAGCCTTTTGAAGAATTTACCATAGGACCATATTGTTTCTTTTCAAAGTCTTAATGTGTCAGAGAAGGAACTGATATTAATTTCTGTTAGAAACTACACACAAATATTAAAATTATTAATCCTCAAAATTGCGCTAAGCCCATAAGATGGGTGTTTTTATTCTATATGTTAAATGATAAAACTGGAAAGGTCAAAAATTAGGTAAATTTCCCACAGAGGAAAAAAGTTCAGAAGTCTGGCTTACTCCACCTCTTTCTGGCCAGAACCTGATCTTTTCTCCAAACCAGGCTCCATACAGGGGTGTATGTTGAAGCTTAATAATACAACCACTGGTAGAATTAATGCCATTAACTCTGATTTCTCAAGCACTGTGAGTGATATATCTCAGTTCTCATCACAGTGTTGTCATATGATGACACCTCTGGAGAGTGCTTGAACCATTTGCTTGAAATGTCTACCCATTTCACAGAATGAAAGACTGAATCTGAGAAGTTAGGTCGACTACTTGAGAGCCTTGAAGTCCACAAACAAATCCAGACCCCTGGATTTTCATATTCACATTTCTTCTTTAGGGGACTGAGAGACTTAACCTTCAGCAGCATGGGGTTTTTAATAGCATTTCAGACTCTGTAGGGTATTGAAATCTTAAGGTATAGAGAACTTCCACTGAACTCAACCATACCAGGGATGGCTTCCCAATCCCCTTCTGAATAAAGGGCTTCTCTGAACTTTAAAAGTGGCTTTCAAACTCCAAGCCTGCTGCAGACAAGACAGCTGGCATTTAAATGTGAAAAATATGACCACCTCACTTACTTTGAAACCTATTTATAGCATCATAGCAGTCATTTTGCACTTCTGTCTAGGCCAACTCATCTAATTTAATGGACTCGTCAGGCTAAGGTGCACTGCAGATGCAGACCACAAATCCTTGCCTTCTTTGATAGTGGTAGCAGATAAGAACCCCATAAAGACAAAGATGACAATGGACTCGTCAGGCTAAGGTGCACTGCAGATGCAGACCACAAATCCTTGCCTTCTTTGATAGTGGTAGCAGATAAGAACCCCATAAAGACAAAGATGACAAGCATGCAAGTGGTCAGGTTACTGACTCCTGGGCAATTTATGAGCAATGTTTATTATTTGTATTCTATTTTCACAAGTTTCTAAATGAAAAACTAAAACCAGAAACAAACAAACAAAAAAAAAAAACTCCGTTCCTTTAAGGCTCATATACTTTCACTTTCATTGCCCCCTCCCTTTTTGTCCTTTCTATTTTGGCATTTCATTTGCCAGAAGTCTCCATCTCCCTTATTTACATGTGAAAAAAAACTTGAAGCATCATGTGGTGAGGGTTCAGACAGACACTGAATTCCATTCAATTCTCATTTCCTCTCTGACAGTCACCATTGAATCAATCATGTTCTCCCTGCCCTCTCTCTGACCACCTCAGAGATCCCAAATCGCTTTTCATCTCATGTGTCAATCACCCTCAGACCATGTCCACTTTTCATTACTAACACGCCATCACATGACCTGCTAATCTGTCACTTTCTGACAGCGGTTAGTGTGCCAATTGATTTAATTAGCAATCAATTAGCTTGTTACTATTGGAAGTAATTACCTTTTATAGAGAAAAGAGTGCAGCTGGTGGAGGGCAATAAAATTGCACTAATAAAACTGCATCTACTCTCTGTACAGCAAAGTCACTGCACTCAAAGGTTGGCCAAATTATGGGTGACATACACATCTTTTGAAGAGTCCTTGGGGATGTATTCCCCCTTCTAATTATGTGAAAAGCCACTCTGTCATTGATATTACCCAGAATTGGTATTTTCAGGGAAAGACTGGGTTAATGACTGGTGCTCACACTTTTCAAATGGCTATACTTTGGAGCAGGAAAACAATTTTGAAATACAACCAGACCCCATTATTCAGAAATGAAGCTCTTGAGTTCCAGGGAAATAAAATGACTTGTCCAAGGTCACACAGCTTACCAGTGTTGGAGAGTAAGGAGGGACCAGTGATACTGATTTCTAGGGTTGCTCCCTAATGTCTGATGGAACAATTCCAGACCTGTCAAGGAGAGGGAGGGGGCAGATGGCCTTATTTAAGATGTCCAGGGTCTTGAAGATGAAAAGTGTTGCAATTTTAGAAAGTCACATTTTGAAATCATATATGGATAATATTGCCAACCAGTGAGATGGGGGATCCATGCAGTGGTGGGGTGGTGGCAAAGTGTAATGGTTTTCGGCACGATTGCCTCTTCTTGTATACACAGACTTACAATGTACCCTGTACCACTCCTAACCCAGGGCTACAGTACATTTCCCACACTTTCACTATTAAATTCTGCTTCCAAACTACTCCCCAGGCGCCTGATGACTCGCTACATTAGCTCCGTGGTGAAGGAGAGGCAGTAATGAGATGACTAAGGAGACCCGGATTCCATTCATCATCCTGTTTGCTCCAATATAAGTGTTCTTTTATCAGCACTATTGGTACTGATGTCATCACAGGAGGCATAAATCACCTCACCAGTGACAGGGTCCTATTAAGGGTCACGGCCTAAAATCATTATTGACAAATTAAGGATCACACTTGGCCATTTTGTTGGCGCACCCTCAATTGGGGGTACAGCCTGGTTCTTGTATCTGGTAGGAAATTAAATAGTCATTTAGAGTCCTGAACAGCAGTGTAGATTAATTGAACTAGCAGCTACCTTTTCTCCCTCTCAAATTTGAGAAATTGCCTTCAACTTAGAAAAAGCAAGGAACACTTAGTGGATTCCTGTGTCCTTAGCATAATTTTCCCTCTTTCTGGAGATGGCGGGAACATAGTACATGATATTATAATGTGCATCCATAGCACATCTAGGCTTGGACCCCAGGCAGGCAGCCAGTGGAGGCTTGTCAGAGGATTACAGAGAATTCTCATTTGGATGCTGTCACCTTTGTCCTTCCCTATCACTACCTAATGTGACTGCAGAGGACTTTTTCAGAGGGTGAATAAAATGTAGATGAGAGGGGAAAGGTAAAAAGTTAATATATCATTTTTTTTGTATAAATGTGATGCTCCAAATTAAGAGAAAAATGGCATTTCCTGAAATATTAGGCAAGATTAGAGCCCTCATATTAATTAGGGTGAGCACCACAGTTAGTTTCTAACTTAAGCAGTTTTCCAATTTCCGAACTGTAAGTACTTATATAAAGAAAGTTGTTTGGGCATGTGACTTAGTTTTGAATCCATAGATCATTGGCAGGTTTTTTAGTACTCCATGACTCATTTTACATGATATGGTTTGAAATAATGCTAAAAGATATTTTTAAAAACCTGAACAAAAAATGGTATTTGTCAGTCCTTGGTTGGAAAATTTAAATATTGTTAAGATGACAGTTCATGTCAAATTAATCTGCACGCATATAATATGATTTTGGTTTATGTCTGTGTACATGTGTACACGAACATCATAAAATAATTCTGTAGTTCACTTTGTAGAATAATCAAGTCAAACTATGCAGAAAAATTCTACAAACTAGGAGTGATAAGAACTCCCTGTGCTATCTGTCTCTAAAAGGTATCACAAACCTCTAGTACTCAAAACAGTGTGGCACCAGTACCAGAATAGAAAAGCAAAACAATGAAAAAGAAAAGAAAGCTAATAAATTTGCACAAGTGTAAGAATTTAGTGTTTAGTAAGGTGGCATTTTAAATAATAAGAGAGAGATTTTGGGAACAGAGATGATTTGGCAATTATTATTATAAAAAATTAACATTTTGGAGATATGACTGAATTCCTAATGCATAACTTTAAAAAAAAACTTTCTTAAAATATTAGGGTAAAATATAAGCCACAAAAGTTATAAGGTACTTGCAAGTAAAAAATCATATAATTTTGTCATAGGAAAGACTTTCTTAAATATGACACAAGAAAACAAAAACCACAAAGCAAAGCAATAGAAGTGAAGAATTTACTTCTATATGTAATTATTAAATTTATCAATAAATTTTTTATTAAATATATTCAGAACTTAAAAACAAAAATAAACTAAAAATAAACAAAGCAGACAAAATTAGATAAAGAATGACTATTTCAAAATGTGGGGAAAATAAGATAGCATGTAAAGAGACTATTTGCTAGTAAAAGAAAAATAAATCTTGGACCTTATAGATAATTAAGAAAATGGATTTTCTTGCCACTTCCATGTGTAAACTGGAAAATACACAATGTGGGGAATTAAGCAAGTTCATATTATACTGGTGGGTATCTAACTATCACAGTAACCAAAATGCAATCTAATGAGCCATCAGTCATTAAAAAGTATAATTTTCTTTGACTCAGCAACCCAACCACTAGACACTGAACCTAAGTACTACTTAGATAAATATATAAAGATATACATAGCAGATTGTTCAGAAATTCTGATTAGAACATTTTTTAAAATTGCAGCAAAATTAATTTTTGAATATAACAGGATGAGTGATCACAATATTTTTTATTATGAAACATAAAATAAAGACAATCTATAATTTTAATAGTGAGTTCTTTGTTTAACAACTTTGGATTTACTTGTATGGAAATATGTTCACAAAATCCTTTTAAACAAAAGCAACTTGCAAAGTTTAAAATGTACAGATTTGCATGAAGGATACTCACACATAATTAGAAACTTTGGTAGACTTGATCTGAATATCCAGTTTAATTTACTTCAGTTTGATTGTGGTTATGAGTTTGGGTGTTTTATATTAAATTTTTTTCTTTCTTGAAAAGCAGAGCAAAGGATAATTTTGCTTATGTACGCAAACTGCACATGGAAAGAAAATATTAACTAGCAAAGTAATAAAGAAATGATTTCTTTGGGGGCCTTAAGTTCAAACCATCAAATTTGTACTGTTTCCTTGTGGAATTAGCTGATCATGTTGAAATTAAAACCAGAAGATCTAACTGAGTCTGGTCAGCTTGCCCTACTGTCCCAGATAACTGCTTGAACTATCCATCTTCTGCAAAACCATGAAACAATTATGACTGAAACCTTGTATGGAATGCACCTATTTATTTAGCTAATATTAATTGAGCACCTTTGTTTAGCCCATGAACTTCCTGATGGTATAAGTTATTTACAACTAGTGTTCTGATGAGAATAGATGGTGATAATTAAGAGACAAAGACCAGTACTGGTGCCAGGAAGGGAGAGCAAATATATAAACTCACATTTATAGCGAGAATGAACCTAAGGTATGGCCCACATGAAAATGAGAAGAAATCTAGTTGGGAACATTGGCAAGTACTAATTTTTTTACTTAGATTTTTGTCACATTCATCCAAGAATCTTCATATATCAGCTACACAATATTTTCTATTTAATTTCTGACAAAAATAAGTGACCTCTGTGATCTCTAAATGAAGAAATCCAACACTGTTGGCTGGAGAGTTAGACATATTGGGAAGCCTGATCCATCAACTGGAACTTTCTTTCAAGGTAGTGTTCTAACTTGGTAAAGAGGAGTTAAGGGTGGAAGGTGGAGGGCTCCCTGAGCAACTTACTCTGATGTCATGGGTCTCATACTTTCACCCTTATTCCACAACTTCTTCTGGGACTCTGAATGAAGAACTCTTTGAAGTCAATAGTTGGGGTTGGCCAACTGGAGACCACCCAGGCAGAACAAAAGGCACAACACAAATATTGGTGGGTGGGCGATGGAGATGAAAGATTGGAAAGCAGGAGAAAGGAATAGAGTTCAACAAAAAAAAGGGGGGGACCCTGGGGGGCATTTCAGTCCAACAGCTGATGGCAGGTATTACTGCCCTTGACAAGTTCCTGCCCTGTTTGTTGGATTTTTCCAAACTCCAGCCAAATCCAAGCCCCACCTGGAGTAAACTTTTAATTAGCTTCCTTTTCCCCCATCCCCCGTGAAAATTTTAAATTTTGTGCTAGGTTACTAAATGGAAAACCAGCTCACAAATCATAAAGTTATAATGACTGGATGTATACACAATAAAAAGTAAACATCAGTATTGAAGCTTTTCTGCTGAAAGCTCTGAGCCTGGAGTTCACTGTCTCTTTGTTAAAAGGATCACACTCTGAGTTAGGAAGGTGATAAAGAACAGTACAGATGGAGACTCCTGGAAGACATCAGAAGAACAGGATGAGCATTCCAGAGGGGGTGCTTTTTAAACCCTGCATATTCAGCCCCTAAAATCATATGCCACCCTGATCAAAATCACCTGTGAACTTCCTACAGCGTGTGGAGGACCTACTGCTGAGAGGCACCCGGTGCACTCAGAGGCTGGAGCAGGGCAGCCTGATAACTAGCAGCTGCGAGGATGAGGGCAAGCCCATTTACCTAATTGTCTTTGTGTGGTGGAGGGGAACTCCCGGGGCCAGCTGTTACCTGTGAAAGAGTCAGCTCAGAGTATGCAGGATGGAAGCAGCCCTTGGCTCTGACTGGCTGACCCAAGGGAAGAATTGAGAGTTGGTGGAGGTCAGAGGTGTCTGCCCACAGGGAAGATTATGGAAAGGAGAGACTGGAAGGTTGAGGGCAGTCAAATCTGCCTGCAGTGTGGGGAGATTTCACTCACAGTTCTGTCGTTGGGTCAGTGAGTAGGAAGAGGTTGCAAGAGAACTGTGTGCTGGTGGCCCTCCTCCCTCCCCTTCCCCCATCCCCTACCCTTCTCTTTCCTTCCGCCTTCCCCCCTCCTCTTCCTCCCCTCCCTTCCTTCTTCCCTCCCTCTTTTCTCCCCTTCCCCCTCCTCCTCCCCCTCCTCCATGAATGCTGAGTCCTTGAGCAGGGGTCTCAGTATTATCCAGTCCAAGGCCCTCATATTAAATATAAGAAGACTGAGGCCCAATGAAGAGTGTCACTGAGCCAATTCACAGAACTAAGTGACAGAGCCTCCCTGGGGACCAGCTCCTCCCTTCAGCTCCTCCAGCTCCTCCAACTCCTCCAACTTCTCATGCTTCCCAGCAGAGGCACACCTCTAACTGGCCCCTTGGAGGTAGTGACTTTAGGAGAGTGGACACAGATGGCAACATGGGTTCACTTGCCACAGGAGCACCATAGCTTTGGTTTGGGGTGCAAACCCAAACTCCAGAAAATGTGAACTTTTATTAAAGAAAATGAAATAACACCTTTTCTTAGAGATACTGGAGAGTCACAGCGCACTTCTTTTTCAGTTACATGGTCTCAGCCTCAAATTCCTTAGAACTTTCTTCTCGATTTTCACTCCACTTTACAGGTCTCCTGGGCCTGCCCATTACTGCCACTACCTTCCACTCTTCCTTCTTTGACTATAGTTGAGAGCATGACACACACTTCTTCACACCAGGAGTAATGCAATGTCTTGTCCTGATACCTGTCCACTATGAGCTATGAGGGCCTGACAGTCACAGTCACATCCTATCCCAGTATCTGCCTCTGTAGATGCAGAGTGTTAGATTACTGGAACACCCTGGCTCCTTTTAGCTCTCAAATCCTAAAAACACAGTTGCAGAGGAGGAGGAAGAGAAATGCCTTTTGGGGAAGACTGAGGGGGAGAGTTCCCATGTGAGCAGCTCAGTGGAGACAACAGGAATGAGGAAGCAGGCACCTGAAGTTGCTCACCTCCCACCTCCCCACTGGCTGTATCATCAGGTACTAGAAGATAAGGAATGAGAAAAGATTTTGCCCTGGAAGCTGTCCCAGTACAGTTGGGGGAAATCAGAGCCCCCACTGAATGACTAAAGAGCAATGTTTGCTTGTTCTGGCACTCTCTGTATGTAGTATGTCTTCTACCTGGCCCTGGACTGTATGCAGAGATACACATGCACAGCACTCTCTCTTCCATGCCCTAACATGGACCCTTCCCAGCCCCCAAGAGTGGGGACTCTACCTTCCATCTCTTCATCACTCCTATCTGGGACATATTTGGCTCGTCACTGTGTTGAGTCAATGACAAGTCAATGAATGAAGAATGTGCAATCGGAGTGAATGTGTTTGGGGGTTGAATGTGTTTGGGAGGAGTATTGGTAGCTTTGGAAGGTACACAGAGTGTACACACTCAGAGGGGAGAACCACCATGGTATACTCTGACTGCTCTACTCACTCCAGTAATTCCTAGAGTCCTGTTCATTACTTAGCTGCTAGGCTGACTCAGGACCCTTCCTGCCCTTTTTTGGGTCCTTTGGTGAGTAGTCCAGGGCATCTCATTCCATGAACAGTCACTAAATGCAGCAGAGAATAAACTCTGGAGAGGTGCTCATAGTCTTATTTTATTGATTTTTAAATTTTATTATTAAGAATCAACTCAATATGGTGACATCTCAGGGTGACAGGGTAGAAGGAGAAATACGGGACTAAAAATGTAAGAAAAGGAAAATGTATTGGATAAAATTTATAAATTAACTCTAAATTTGCCATAAATGTGCTAAGAAAGTATACAAAAAATTGTCATAATTTGTCATAACTTTTAAAGTTATTGGCATTCATAAAATCCTTCCTCAGTACTTAAGCCACTTCTCAGACATCACAATTGACAATAGTTTGTTTTACATCTTTCTCAACTGTTTTCCCTGTTCCTTCCTCCTTGCACTTCACATATGTATGTATGTATGTGTATATATATATACATATATAAAGATATATATACATATATTCACATATATAAAGATATATATATACACATATATAAAGAGAGAGAGAGAGAACTTTATTTTGAAAAACTAGGATGATTCCATGCATATCACTCTTGCTAACTGCTTTCAAATGTGATCATATGTGACAGGTATTTCTCAGATCAGTATGGGAGGTCACTTTCTTCTTGTTCATAGTTTTATTGTTTTCAGTAGAATCAATACATATATTGTTTTCTCTATTAATGAGCTAAAATATGTCCCATTGTGTGTCATTTTTTGTTACTTCAAACAATGCTGTAGGAAACATCTTTAGCATATATACCCTCATTATTGTATTACAATTTCTAAAGGATGCTTTTCTTTTATAAAATACTGTGGACTCTTGAACATATTTAAACCTGCAATAGAGCAAATTGCTATGCAAAAGGGTTCTAAGTTATATTCACACCAATAAAATACAAATGAAATGCCTATTCTTGTATCATTATTATATGTTACCAATTTAAACATTTTTTTGACAATTTGGTTGTTACAAAATGTATCATCATTGGTGTCACTTCTATATGGGAAACAGAGAGAAACAGAAGAATCAGACAACTATGAACTTTAAAATCCTTGAAAACTTACCGTAGTGAGGCATTCAAGAGGCAAGGGGGAGGGCTGGATAAGAGGGAGGCACAAAGATCTATGACAATGGTGAAGGATTATAAGGACTGTGGGTGCTTTGGTGAAAGGAGAGCTACACTGACTACATCTGAGGAAAGAAATCCTATATTGTCAAATATTAACAAGGATGTAAAACAATGGCTTTTCATTAATCAAAGATAAATACATAATAAATAAAAACCAAAATCAATGAAAAAAGTAACATCATTATTGGTTTACATTGAGTTAAAATAATTTTTAGGATGAGTTCATTTTCTGTACTTATTACCCATTAGTACTTCATTTTTGATTTGCTAGTCATCTTCTTTGCTACTTCTACTGCATTATTTGGGTTTTCTATGAGATAATTATATAGAGAGAAATTGACCTTGCCTATTAAATGTGTTCCAAACATTTAGTGAGATCTGTCATAGAAGGTTAATCTTTTATCTGGTCAAATCATCACTTTTTCCTTTTATGATTTTGGAACTTTATACCTCTCTTCTAAAGTCTTGTTCCACCCCAAACACAGAATATAGTCAGCTTAGTAATTAATTATCTAATACTTTCAGTTTTATGTTTCTATCTGTAACACCCTTGGATCTTTTTCCAAATAGAATAAAGTCAGAATTAATATTTGTTTTTCCCAAATGGTAAGTCAGCTTTCCTTGTATCATTTATATTGAATAATCTCTTACCTATGCATCTAAAATATTTTTAATATGATTTTTCTGTAAGTACTTCAGAAAGTGAAGTCTAGGATATGGGTTTCCAGAATGTAGAACAAAGAGTTCTGTGGGTCCCTAAGGCCCATTTAGGTAAAACTACCTCATATTAATATTAATACACAATTTACCCATATACTTTTATACATGAGTGCATACTTCTGTTTTCCAGAAGCTATATGACATGCTGTTGTGTTGTAGCCTTGAATAGCTACTGAAATGTGTGTTTATGTGCTTTTGTGTTTTGATTTTATATTAATTTCTAGTGAAGTAAATATTGATATATTTAACTCAATTTTTTCAAGGTCTCATTGGGATTCTCAATGATTGTTAAGACTAATGTAAAGAGGCACTAAGACCATATTGTTGGTCTAGGCAAATATGGCGGCTTATTCATGAGTTTTCACTTGCTTGAGCACTTCTTTATTAAACCCAGAGTATGTACCCCAAGACTAGTCAATGAACAGTGCAAGTGAGGAGAAAACCTACTGCTATTGCTCTCAGTGGCTTGTGACTTGTCATCTGTCATCTCTACTTAATAGTTCTGTAATCTGAACCAAGGGTCTACCCAACACATCTACCAGAATGTGTATTACACATTCTTGTCATCCTCAAAACTTACCTTATTTTTCCCCAAAAAATGAGATACAATCATTTATGGTTTCTGAGACTTCTGGTTCGTAAATAGAATCCATTTGCTGCTCAAAGTTATGGTCCTAACACATCCAAATGCTCTTTAGGAAAGAAGACACTTTGTGTGGAGAGTTAACTTTGTTTTACTGGTCGAGAGAGTAGAGTTCCCAAACTGAGAGTATTTGGCTGTTAATTTCTGGCCGGTGCAGTATCCTACACCATAGGGGTCTGGGAACAGCAGGAATCTGGCCCCTTGAAATTCAGCCTGGTGTCCTGCAATCATTGAAACCTTCAAGTCTGCCATTGGCAGTTGGCCCTGCCAGCATGAGGAGATATAATGAAATGGGAAAAGACAAGGGCCATTAGAATCTCAAGTTTATAAGGCATTTCAAATGTTGTTTAGTAGCGTGTTCTATGCTTATCTTGTGGACAAATTGCCTTTCACAATCCTTTCACAACAGTTTTACCATGTACACATTTAAACACTTGCTTAATAGGAAGCTACCTGTCCCCTGAAAGGAACCTCATTGTTGAACAAGCTACTTTAGTGTCTCTAGATAGAATGGGTTGAACTTCTTCCCCACCTGGCCCCTTACAAGCATACATAAACCTCACATAGCAAAGCTACTTCAGGTGTCAATTCCTTCAGTCAGCCTTCCCTGAATCTCCCTGCTTTAGCTTCTATTTGGAGGGCTGGAGACCCTGGATGTCCCTGAAGCACACTTGTTCACCTTGACAATACCTTTAGATGGGGTATTTTTTAAAATTGATTTCACACACACATACATATATTTATGTATGTGCAATCTATCTATCTATATAATATATTATAGCATAACATTTATATATATTTATTATATATTATATAATATATATTATAAACATATTTCACATCATTGTCTACTCCAAGGTTTTCCCACCACCGTATCACCTGTGAACCATCTTAATCTCTTGTGCCTATCCCTCCCATGATTTTACCTCCTTCCCCCTCTCTTTTTCTATGCTTCAGTTCTGTTGACAGTTTTATATTTTTTTGTCTGTTTCTTTATTTATTTTCCCTACACCCCACATATACATGAGGTGATCCAATATTTCTTTCTTGCTTGCTTATTTTCACTAATATGATTCCCTCTAGCTCTATCCTTATTGATGCAAATGATATGTTTGTCTTTTTGATGGATGAATAATGTTCCATTGTGTACATATACCACAGCTTTCTGTACCAATCTTCTGTTTGGGGGCATTTGAGTTATTTCCATATCCTGGCTATTGTAAATAGTGTTGCAATAAACATCCAAGTACAGATGTCCTTTTGAATTAATGTTTTTGTATCCTTTTGGTAAATTCCCAGAAGTGGGATTGCTGCATCAAATGGTAGTTCCATTTTCATTAGCTTGAGGGTCCTCCACACAGCTTTCCATAGTGGCTGAACCAGTTTGCATTCTCAACAGCAGTGTGAAAGTGTTCATTTCTCTGCACAACCATACCAACATTTGTTGTTCTTGCCTGTTTTTTGTTTGTTTGTTTGTTTGTTTTAATGAGCCATTCTTACAGGTGTGAAATGGTATCTCACTGTGGTTTTGATTTGCATTTCTAGACAGGGTATATTTGTTTCTTAGCACTGCAGGGGCAAGTTACCACAAACCATCACAAATAACCTTATGGCAAATTCTGATATATAGCTACAGAAATTTGTTCTCTCCACAGTTATAGAGGTTAAACATCTGAGGAAACCAGTTTGCTCTCCCTTAAAAAGTTCTGAGAGAAGCCCTCATTGCCTCTT
Organism: Uropsilus gracilis; assembly: GCA_004024945.1. Lineage (NCBI taxonomy): Eukaryota > Metazoa > Chordata > Mammalia > Eulipotyphla > Talpidae > Uropsilus > Uropsilus gracilis. The sequence goes on along the minus strand of PVHY01001066.1, from coordinate 13,226 downwards.
CCAGTTTCTGGTGACTGTTGACATTTTTTATCTTCCTTGGCTTCCTTTATCACCCCAGTCTGTATCTCTGTCTTTTCTCTATGGTCTCATAAAGACATTTTCATGGGATTTTGAGTTCACTAGAATTAAGAGTTTTAACTGAGTTACATCAAAAAACCTCCCTTTCCCAAATACCCAGAACCTAAGATTGAGACTTGGACATACCGTTTGACAAGTCACCCCTTAACCCACTATAAAGGAGGGAGCAAATGCCCAGCTTTAGGTTAAATTTAGCCCTTTCCTGCATGACATTTTATTCATTTGGACATTTCACCTAAATGTTTTACTTTTCAACTTCTTTGGAAAAAAAAAAAAACAGAAGATCTGGCACCACTGCAAATGCCTTCTCAGTGGTAAGGAAGCTGGTTGGAGGACATCCTTTCAAGAGACATCTGTGTGCTCCAATTTACCTGAAAGTTGACAGCTTATTTCACGTATGTCAACTCAATTTGACATGTGAGGCTCCTATAGGCACTTAACTTTGTTTAGACTCTTTAGTTTCTCTTGTTTAGACTGTTGAGTCTGCCTCCACTAGGTTCTAAATTGTTTTGTTGTCTATGAATCCCTAGATTCCAGAATAGTGCCTGATGTAGAATCTATGCTCAAAAAATATTCAATAGATAAAAGAAAATAGAACTTATATTGAAAGGAATTTTTTTCTTAACTCCTATGTACAAGCAGGCCTTGTTCTTGCACTCAAAAAGTAGGTTTTCTTTTTCATGAGAATCTTTTACTTTTAAAAAAATAGATAGCATAAGAAAGGACCCCACATCTATATTGGTATTAATACTGATGGATCTCAGTATTAATACTAATAGAACAAAGATTTGGTCAAAACAGAGATTTGGTCAAGATTCAGTTTATGAATAATGAGCATCTGGAAAGTGGTGTTAAATCAAAAAGGGGATTATCTATCATAAATAAGAAATATGAAGATATGCAGTCAGGACTGGCCTGTTGTCATCATAGTGCCACCTAAGACTCTGGGAGGCTGTCACATATTTCTGCCATCCCTGGTATTTTACTTTCACTTTGTCTTCCACATCATCTTCTATTAATGTCTGCCTCATTCTTTCTATTATATATGAGACATTTTCACCCTGCCTTAGGCTCTTTATTATATATCCCATATTTTCCTCCTCTTAGTAATATCTGCTTGAATAGCATCTCTTGACCTTTGTTCTGGTGCACAATTTCTATTATAGTTATGTCTAAATTGTTATTAAAACTGCCCATCAGGATAAAAAAATGGCTATCAATTTTTAATCTCAGCTATTTTATTTTTCCATTCCTGAATTTTCCTTTATAAATTCTTTTAATTCTCCAATCCTTTGGTATATTTCCCATCAGTGGTATTTTCTCTTGGTTTTAGATACTGTCTTCTGTCATGCCTGCGAAATTTTATTAACTGTCAGATATTATTGAAAGAAGCTATAGAACTATTTTCAAGTTCAAAATTGAACCCAAACTCTTCCTTTAAAGAGCATTTGCTTTTATTTGTAGCAGGAAGTTAGGATGGAAACAGTTCACCTTATTACAAACATGACTGACTTTATTTGAAGGTACATGTCCATTGTTATAAGGACTTACTCATTTTACCTAGTAACTAGGGCACTATGGCCTCCTAATTAAGGACCTATCTGATTTGATGAACCTGAATTTCTGTTTCAGCAGTGGTCTTCTGCCATGCAAAATTACTCAGTATCTCAGTCAGTGCTTCCCATTGCTTCTCAGCCTCTAATCTACCACAACACAAATTTACAAATGGCTTAATGGGGAAAGAAGCAGTAAATATTAAACTCACTTGTTTTCCCTTCTCTAAGAATCTCACAAACATGTGCAGCAGTGATTCAGTGGGTGAGTCTTTGTGAGGATAGAGAGGATTCCTCAATGAGCTTCATACCCTCTGTGTTAGAGGTTTACTAAGAACACCGCCAGGTTCCATAACCACTTTCAGACATCCAGATCACCCTGTTAAAGGATGGAACTCTTGTGCTCTCCACACTTGACCTCAGAAAAAAAAAACCCACAGAAAGACCAGAGACTCTGAAAGGTATAAGAATTCCTTTATCCTTGCCCCTAACCTCCTACAGGTGGAGAGGGGCAAAGCATTTCCTCTACTGCTACTCACTGGTATCTTGAATCCTTAATGCTATGAGAGTTTCCAAGACATTTAAATGGATGTTTAGTATGGAAAAAATCTCAGAAAGAAGACTATTGAGAGCTGAATGTAGGGTATAAAAGAGGACAAACGAGAGAGATTGACATAACTATAGAGGCTGGGGTTGATGAAAGTATGCATTATTTAGCAAATTTTAATTATTTTTATAAGTTTTTATAATGGTTTTAGACAAAGGAAAAAGTGGCTTAGGTAGGTATTATTTAGGATGTATTTTAAAGGAAGGTTAATGGTGAAGGGGTAATAAAATTGGTTAACATACTGTTTTTTGTGAGATAATTGGGGGAAGCTTACAAATGGTTTATTATTTAAGAGGAATATATTGGTTTTTGTGAGGTAAATGGGAGATGCTTACAAATAGATTATTTTTTAAGGGAATGAGGTTTAGGTAAACTTTTGGGGGACTGGAAATGCTTATTACTTTTTTAGAGACATTTATGCAAGTTATTGTGTTTTAGAGACATTTATGCAAGTTATTTATGCAAGTTATTGGGGACAGGTAATAGGAGATAAGGTGTGCCTTATCTCTCAGTGTGAATGTCAGACTGGTCTGTGATGACATGCAGCAGAAGACTAATTAGGTAAAATCAGGTACTAGTAAGAAAACAAAAGGAATTTAAATTTTAAATCACCATATGATTGTAAATGGTTGCAAGTACAAAAGTCAACTTATGTCCAAGCCTCTGATGTGAGGATATATCAAAGAAGCACCTCTCCTTTCTCTATGAAGAAGGAAGTTCCACACTCTAGGAAGTTCCACACTATGCTCTTTACCACTGACTGGTCAGAATTTAATCTTGTTGCATTGACAGACAAGGGAGACTGAGAAATTTGACTTAGTGCATAGCTGTCCTGTGAGAATCAATTTTGTTACTAAGAAAAAAGGGAAGAATATATGCTAATGGGAGCAACTAACTCTCTGTCCATGGGGAAGTTCCAAAAATATTCCTGATGAGAAATTTCATAACTAGGGTTAGAAATAGCCCAAGAGTTATGACAATGAGTTTTCCAGTGGCAAGCTGCAATCTGAAAATGTAGTAAATTATTAAAGAATGATATCAGTAATATATGATCAGCACAAAGCACGAAAATACATTTAGAGTACAGGAAGGAAAAATGAACATATGTTTTAAGGATTGCAAATGTAATAACAACTAGAAAGATTATAAAATATATAGGTTGTCAAATGACATTCTTCTTGGTAGTAACTGAGACTAACTAGGGAACAATCTTCCTCAATAAACAGTTTGCCACAACCTCTACTATCTCTTAAGGTAGAATCTTTCTCTTTTTTGCTATAAAATGCCATGACCAAATATTCACTTACCATCCACCACCACCATCCAACCAAACCCTTCTGTTTGTTTCACTCTCTTTCCCTCAATAACTATCATTCTCAGAGTCAAACAGTTCATGGGTTTTTTTTGTTTTTGATTGTTTTGTTCTTTCATACTCCACATATAATTTAAATCATATTGTTTGTTTTTCTCTTTTTGATTTATTTCAGTTACCATAATCCCTTCTAGTTCCATCTTTGTTGTCACAGATGGCAAGAGTTCATCTTTTTTATTGCTGAATGGTATTCCATTGTGCATATACCCCATCTTTTACCTAGCCATTCCTTTATAAACATTTAAGTGGTTTTCACATCTTGGCTATTGCAAATAGTGCTGCAATGAACAAAGGAGTGTATATGTCTTTTGCTGTCAAAAACTTCATTTTTGCCTCTATGAGCAGCACCATGGTAGTCAGCAAAAGCAGTCACCTGCATACGGTGGAAAAAGGGAGCCAAGAGGAAAGTGATTCACTTTCTAAGAAAGACTACTATGATGTAAAAGCATCAGCCATATTTAATCTAAGGAATAGTTATCAGAACTCAAGAGACCAAAATCATATCTGATGTTCTCAAGGGTAAGATGTTTTTGTTTTTAAATCTCATTAATAATTTTATAATCTATTAAATGTTGATATAATTAAAAGTAAAACAAAATTAGTGCTTTCATATTCTTCAGATAAATACCCATAAGTGGAATTGCTGGATCATATATTAACCCTATTTTTAATTTTTTGAGAAACTTCCATAATATTTTCCATAATGATTGCATCAATTTATATTTCTATCCATAGTGCATGAGGGTTTCCTTTTATCCCACATCCCTGCCAACACATACTATTTCTTATACTTTTGATAATAATAATTTCAACAGGTATGAGATGAAATCTCATTAAGGCTTTTATTTGATTTTCCCTAGTTGTAAGCAAAGGAAAACACCCTTTTCTGTGTTTGCCATCCATATGACTTCTTTAGTGAAATGCCTACTTAGATCCTCTGTCCATTTCTAAAATCAAGTTGTATAGGTTTTGTTTTTGTTTTCTGCTTTGAGCTTTTCATATATCTTAGATACAAACCTCTTGTCTGATATACAGTCTGCAAATATCTCCTCACATTCAGTAGATTCCTTTTGTTTTAGCTATGGCTTCTTTTGCTGTGCAGAAAGTTCTTTACCTGGTGTAATCCCATTTGCTATATTGTTTTCCCTGCTGCTGGAGATGAATCCACAAAGACATCACTAAGGTGGATGTCACCTATGCTATCTTCTGTGTTCTTGATCTTATTTGGCTATGGACATGACTAGTAAATGACAGAATCAAAATTGGACATTGGCATAATTTTTTGAAGAACTATCTTTAGAACTGAAGTGAGGGCATTTAGATCCTAGTCCTGGCACCTATTCTCTAGCACATGTCCTTTGAGTTTTGTCCTCCACACTAAAGATGTTATTCACAGCAAAAACCTCAAGAGAAAGCTGTAAGGTAAATTTAAGGTGAATCAGAGCCCTATGCAGCAGGTTATCAGGTGTCCTTCCCCTTTTCCCTTTCATAGATGGCAGCATGGCAGGTAAAACTCCCCAACACCTGCATCTGAGAAGATTCATTGTTTGTTCAAATGACAGTCACCTGTCAGGTGTTGTCAATCACAGTCAGTCAGGCACTAGTTTAGGGGCGGCAAACCCAGTGGTCTGGGCCCCGATAAGTCTCCTTTGTTTTACCCTCCTGCTTATGACTCTTCTTGGCTGGTACCCAAATCTTCAGTATTAGATTGGATAATCCTACTTTTAATAATGCTCAGGATATTTGCCTCCCTCAGGGAACTGTGATCACAGCAGTGAAGGGTATTAAAATGGAGCTGAATGCCATACAGAGCACTTACCCTTTACGCTGTGTGTGCGTGGGCACAGTGTTTTGCATGTGCACACACAAGGGATGTGTGCATTTGTATGTGCATCTCCACATGTGCATGTTCGTGGCCTTCTGAGATTTTTTAATAATCAAAATATTACACAGATCACCCAGTTTATTTGCAGTGTTAAAACAAAGCACTGCCGAATCAGTTGAAAACTCAGGTTTTCTAAATCAATGAGGTTATTAACTTCCAAATTCCATGTTTTTATTTCTTCTAAATGGCATTAGCTGAGCATTAGTCTTAAGGGCATAGTATCACCTCAAGAGAGCCCAGAATCACTAAGTTAATACATAGTTGAATTTACCTGAAGTTATTTTAATTATACTTGGTATTTTAAACTTAGCATAAGCTGAGTAGTAATCACGGGCATGATTTGCTATCCTTTATGATAATATGTTATGAGGTCCATGTTTTTTACTCCCTTAACCTAGCTATTCTGGTAATCAAGAGGCCACACTAAAAAATAATTGGTAGAGAATGGAGAAAAGAAATATACAGAGTTACTAATATACACCAGGGTTTAAGCTGACATGAAATTTTATCTTAATTATCGGACAAATTTGTACTCCCACTATCTAATTCAATTTGCATGCATCGGTAGACACTTATTAAAGGTAATATTACATCTGTCATTTTAAGACTGGTGAGAATTTTATCATATGAGCTGCATGAAACAGCCACTCTATTATGTACAGAACTCTTTTGTATGGCTTAAAATAACCATCATTGCATCCTAATTAAGTATTTTTTCTAATTGTCTTCAAGACAGTCATAGTCTTGTCCATTTTGTGTCCATCTTGTAAGTTATTTGGACACAGAATTGAAGTTGCAGGAATGTGCTTCTCCTCCCCTCTGCTTCCTCATTCTGGGTAAAAAATGAGACTTTTTCTAATAAAATGTAAACTGGAATCAAATGTTCAAATAAGGTTTTATGAGAAGCTCACAATGCATAAACCGGTCTTAGAATTCTCCACTGGATTTAGAATTCTACTGTATACAAATACAGCAGGTTGTTGAGGTATTAGCAGCTGAATATATTAGGGTTATTTTTGAGATGAGTTTATTAGATTTGTATAAACTGTATTGAGGGAATGCTAATGTAATGCCATCAATTCAGGCTGACAAAGGCAGTGTCTGAGCCTAATGCCCTAAAATGCCTGTGGATGTTGATATGTTACTTTTCAAACAGATCCCAAAATAAGCTCACAGATTTCTACTCTGAACCCTAAGACCCTGGGATGTGAGGATGTGAGAGAGAATTCCGGTTTCACACAGCACTCCTATAATTGTCCATTTGTTCCCTTGCTACAGTCATCTTGGTTTCAGAGCTCTTTTGCTCCTCCCAAGGAAGGGAATGAGAGAACGAAAATAACCATCAGCTTGCAAAGAAGAGGAGGAAGTCCAGTGGACAAGTGTGTCAAAGCGCTGGTGATGGGCTTTTGGGGCTGAGTGAAAAGTAGGGGCCAGGGCTCTAGTGGGTGGCAGGTCCTTACTCCCTGTTTGCCTTTCTCTTTCTGGGTGCTCCCAGTCCCAGAAATGGACAAATCAAGCACTGTAGTATCTGACTTGCTTGTCCCTGGGTCCCAAAGTGCACCTGATATTCTCACAGATCCCTTTTCTACTTGTTAGTGGATTTTGATTTTCTTGTCCTATCTTAAAGGGGGGGGGGAACTATCTCTGTGAAGGGACAAGTTCAAAGTGGGGATCTCCTGCTCGGGACATTGTTGAAGAACTCAGTTGATTGCAATGACTGTCTTCTATAAATAGGAAGCTTTCAAAATGTAACCAAGGTGTTTCACCATAGGATTTTATTATATATTTTTTAACTGAGTCAAAAACTCAACCTTCAACTGTTTACTAGGAATGAAGTATTTAAATTATTCAAGTGGTAGTTTTATCATTGATTTATATTCACTCAAGTCTATCACAGGATGTGCTTGGTCTTTGAGCGAGAAGTTCTTGTTTTAAACCATCTCAGAATCAAAATATTCATATACTTCTTCAGTGCTTTTTTTCTCTCCAGTGGCAACTCTCTTGATGTTTCTTAACTCCCAATATATATCACAGTGTGTCTTTGGGGAGGAGCAGGGTGGAATGATGCAGGTTCCCCTCACTCCCATCAGGAGGAGTGGATGAATAATTCATGGTGCCACATGGAGGTCTTCTCTGGGACGCTTCTGGACCACGTCTGAGCCGGGGAAGGACCAGCAACTTTCAAACAGTCACAGTGTGTTGTGTCAGAGAACAGTCAATCAATCTCCACAGAAATGTGAAGAGAACAGGTTTTTCATGCTTGTGCGTTGGGAGGGAGCCAAATGTGTGTTGCCATTTTATGGTAGAATCGGTGTACACCTGTTCCGACCAGCTGTCAACATAACCTGTGTCAGAGGCATGTGCCGTGCCCGCCGCAGCGCACAGCAGGCCGTGTCTGTGTGACAGTCGGGACAGACAGCACCCGGAACTGGGGACCTGGGGAGGAGGAGCTTGCAGAGCCATGGCAGGGACACAGATGTGTGAGGAGTGTGATAAAAGAAGGAAACATCTGAGGGAATAAGCTCAAACAAAACAGCAAATGTCATTTGCATCATATAATTATGACCAACCATTGAGTCCTTTGTAATAACACTCAGTGGGCCAATGTTAAACCTACAGTGAGTGATAAAAAGGCCTCAGCTTGAAAAAAGGTCACCGTGAATTAGTATATATTTGCTGATTAATTCAAAGTGTGCCTTCGTAAATTTTATAGTCCAGGGATCCAGCCTCGTCGGAGACAGCCTCCTATGAAATTCAAATGTGTTCCTGTCAGCACAGACCAACATTCCACCCTGGCATTTTGCTTGCAGGAAGACCTCATGGAGCCAAGGTGGACAGTGCAGGTGGGTGGAGAGGTGGAGAGACAACTGGACAAGAGAACACACAGACTGAGAAGAATCTGGTATACACTCTGTGTAGCCCAGGCGTCCTCTGCTGAATGTTAGCACACCCAGAAGACAGGGTAGTGCCCGGGGCAAATTGTGCCACCTGACTGTGTGCCCACTGGTGCAGGTCTGATGAAAGACTCTGACTTTCTTACCTAAATCTTAGAGCTGTGGACTACAATATTAGTCTCCCATGATGCTGTTTAGTAGAAGTTCAAAGGAAAAATGCAGGAGGGTCAGTAGGTGTGGGTAAATGTATGTATTTAAGGGATTCATTTAGCTCAAAAAAGTGTTGATTTTAAAACTCCTTTTAAGTTTATACATATTCTGCCTCTATATGGAACTCACATCAATGAGCACCCACCGTGTGCAAGTTGATTTGTCAACTTAAGTTTTACAATTGTCCCATGAGATGACACTATGTCTATGAATCAACTCTGAGGGTGTCATCAAATATTACTACTGGGATCTGTTCACTCGTTTGGCTACCTTCCTCCCAGAGTCTTACTTTTCTTCTTTACCCTCATTGTGTACATTTGCAATTGCATGTTGCACGTTTGCACTATGTGCAGAATGCCTTGTTTGGTGTTCTGAGTTGCAGCATAGATACCTAAAAGATTTCAAACATTTACCTCATTTATTTCAACCCAACACCTTCCCCAGCAAGCCAGAAACTGCACCGCATCTGCATGGCTATGATTAAAAAAATCTTTTCTCCTGCCTCCAAACCCAGATGCCACTTTAGTTACTTTTATATAGAGGACAGAGACTCCACCCGAAGGTTTGACAGAATTCCTCTGCTCCTATCATTCATCTTTAAGTGGACAAAAAGACAATAAATTGTATTTTTTTAAGTTAGCATTTAATTTTTTTGTTTTGACAAGTCTGTTTCCTCAATGAGAGAGGTTTCTTGTGCTTTAGAAGTCCTGAGTCTTATTTGGCAAGGAAGATGGACCTCCCTTCAAGACCAGGTAGATTATGATGCATGGTTTTAGTTGTTTATTTGGAGGACTCAAAGTTAAACTGTGGACTTGCTATCTGCTTCATATTTCATGCAGACCACAAGGTCCAGATAGGAGTTTTCAGGCAGGTTGCCGCAGAAATGATGTGAGGGGAGGGGACCAGGTTGGGAATCAGCTGAATGGCCTCATTGGTCAGGCTCTTTCTGCTGCTAGTCTGCAAAATAATACTGGTCAAGTGTCTAGTCTTTTCTGTACCTATATTTTTCTTGAGTAAAATAGTGTATTCTGACTTTAATGTGATACCATTACAGCTGTACCTTGTATTGTGATATTGTCTATGGTTCACAAAGTTCTCCTTAACTACTACTCCAGAAAAACAGGAGCCAAGAAGTTACTTATTCAAGACTAAGAGGAAGAGGGGAGAGTTGAAGAGTTGGAAACAGCTTTGCATTTCTCTCTACACCTGTCTTTTTGTAGAATAGCTCCTCAGACTTAATATCACCTCTGTGAATGCTCTAGGGCTGAACATGGATGTTCTAAGGCTTTGCAAACCTCTTTCACAAGGTTTCTCAAGTCCTGTTTCTCTCAATCCATCACCATTATTTCAAGGGCACCTTGGATCTCAAGTCTACACCACATAACTTCCCTTATTTTCTTCTCTAAGCTCTTGTCCTTGTCATAGTACAGTGAACAGGTACTGCATTCTTTGAACTTTACCTTATGGCTTTAACAGATATAGAAAAGGTCCTCAACAATCTCCCCAAACTATTTCCCACACTCCACTCCTGCTCCAGTCCCCCCCATACACACAGCTGGTCATTCAACATTCCTTTTGTTTCTACATTTGAGCTGCAGATGTCTTCACTGGGATCCTCATTCTGAAAAACACTGGCCTCTCAAGGCCCACACATTCTCTAACTCCCATCTTCTCTCCCTAAATACCCTAAATACCTTTTACTGCTTTCATTCCAGGATTAATGCCACTTGCTTAGAGCAGACTTTCCTACCCTCTGAGCTGAATATGGTGCCTGGTTTATATTCTCAGAACTCTGTATTTTCCCCTTGTAGCACTGACCAACATTCAATGCATTAGCTATGTGATTGAATAATGTTCATTTTCATAAGCAACCAACCTCTGGCTTGCCCAGTTGCGTCCCCTGGCATCTAGCATAGTGATGTCACCTGCTATTTGATAGACTCAAGCATGAACTGAATAAGCTGAGCCCAGGAATGGTGTCCTCTGTGCAGCAGGAGGCTACCACTACACCTGTTTGTCTCCATCGCTAGAATGGAGATGGATACTTAGGACCAGGTTCTGTGGAGTTGCTGCCAAGACTGCCAAGCAACTGAGGGGACCCAAAAGGAGCAATGACCTCAGCATTGACAAACTACATTTCCAAAAGCTGGTCAGGCGATGGCCCTTATGAGATGGATTCAAAGTCAAGTCAGGAGTTTAATGCAATTCATTATAAAGTCAATCAGTAGACAAAAATAGGTTTAGCCTATAAGTTTCAGTTTCTAAACTATCAGGGTGTTTTTAGAACCCCATCTAAACAGGATTATAGGTTTATTTGAAATGGATCATAAAGTATAACTGGATGCATTCCATTTGCCAACTGGGTTAGAGCCACTGACCATCCTGGTTTGTGCCAAACTGAAAGGTCACGTGGATGTCAACTTTCAATGGTAAGCTGAGGACCTCCAGTCACACCTGTGACAGATGTAATAATACTACTTGGACCACTATTGGATTGATTTATCCTTAGTTCAGTGTGTAATCTCCCCAAAGCAAACCCAGAAGAAGGACCAGGTGCAGGCAATTTTTCTGAGATGTGATTGTAGAAAGCATACATGAGGAATTGTTGGGGTGCAAGAGAGTAAAGGGAGACTCAGAAAACAAGTTCCCATTAGGGGCAGCAGTCATCCAGTTTTGCAGAGGACACCCTGAGAAACTGCAGAATCTTAGAAAAGCCCTTCAAGAAGATGGAGCAGCCCATGGTGTTCTTGCCCTGGCTGTTAAGCCTTGTAGGGGAAGGTTCCTTGTGGTGTTAACTCCCAACTTTTGGGGCTACCCCTACAATAAGCCATAACCCTGCTGGGAACGCCCCAAGGCAGGTACCTATGAATTCAGTTGAGCAACAGCATCCAGAATGAGGTGCCAACAGGACATGCTACACCCTAGTAAACAAAAAATAGATGAGTCAAAGAGGTGAACTTTTGTTACAATCAAAGAAGGGTTCAGAAATGTGGTATTTAGTACAGATCTAAGAGAGACTGAAGCCTCATGGTTTAAGACCTAGGTCTTGACCAAGGGGCATGCTTGCCGATGTATTGGTTAGGATTCAGGGCAGGAAACAAAAATATCCTGAGTGTTTTGATCAGAAAAGTTTTAATTCATTAAGTTGCCAGCAACTACTTAGATAGGCTAGAGGTGCAATGGTCGAGAATCATGAGTAAATTACCACTTCCAAGGTCACATTGCCCTTGGTCCAGATGTCAGGAGCCAGGATTATGCTGTTGTCACTGTGCCTGACTCACTGTCCTGACCTGGCTGTGGCCGCTCCCTGACCTCAGCCCTGCCCAGCCTGCCTTGTTAGCAGCCAAGGAGGGCCTGGATGCATCACCCAGATCTCCCTCCATGCGTTAAATTAAAAGAAATTAATTTGTATTGAGAATCCTAGCGTGAGAGTTTCTGGACAATGTAGATAATTGTTTGTCAACTTTTTCATATAAATTGAAGAGGAAATGGAGATTGAGCAAGACAATTCTCACACTTAACTAGACCATCTACAAGCTTGGATGGGTGGTGCCCCTATGAAGTAGCTGTGTTAAATATATATTTAAGTGGAGCTGACAGAGTGATTCCCAAGAGAAAGAACAAGATCAGGAATTTGTTCATCTGTGGCCTCCATTGGCAGTCTAAACTGGCCATCAAGATGAACAATGTAAAGGTCACAAACCTATCCTCACTACCTACAGGTTGACATGAAGTCTTCTGACTACTTTAAGAAATGTAAGCGGGCCTTTCCATATGTTCCAGGGTTCCAAGTTCCCTTCAGATCTGTGTTTGTCTTTGTCCATCTGATGTCTTTAAGTCTGTGATTATTTCTCCATGGGCTAAGTGAAAACCAAAGTGAAATAAATGGATGTGGAGTGAATGTACTTCCTGCCTCATCAGTCTGTGGTAACTTTGTGGAAGTTCCATCATTCACCATCTCACTTCTCCAAGAATCCATACAAAAGCCAGAAGCAACACCTCAGACTGGCCTGTGAACCAGCACTGTGTCCTCTCTAAGACAAGATGATAATGCAATTGTGAAGCCAGAGCCTCCTCAGTTGACTGTCCTTCTGTGCCAGACAATTCATTGCTCTCAGCTAGGGGAAGCCTGACACTCAGCTCAGCAATGTGAATTTCCTTGGTACAACCCCTTACATTTGGGTATCCAGACTCTGTCATATGTGGGGAAACACTCAAATTTCTCTAGTTTCTCCCTTCCCCATTCTCACCTACTCTGATCTTTACCCAACAAGACCCATGGGACCACAGCCCTCTCTCCAGAAACTGATATTACTTTGAAAGCAGAGAAGGGTCATACATCCTCCAGTGTTGTTTATTTCCTTTTCAAATTTCTGATTCAGTTTCATTTTTATCAGTTTTATCAAGAAAAAAATAGAGCTGCTGGTATAAAACATATAGAAAATTCAACTTTCTACCTGATTACAAGCCACCATGTCTATCAACACGAGCAAAATACCTTTCACCTTCACTTTCTTCTTTTTCCATTTTCTTCCCAGGAAAAAAGAAAGAGAAAAAGAGGGAAAGAAAGAAAGAAAGAAAGAAAGAAAGAAAGAAAGAAAGAAAGAAAGAAAGAAAGAAAGAAAGA